>CAUYTI010077364.1:0-20888 GCA_963575145.1 Galago senegalensis | reverse complement strand
AGAGTGAGCTGAAGGATGGGAGCAGGGTGGGGGGATGTCACTGGAGCAGGATGGAGAGTGAGCTGAGGGATGGGGGCAGGGTGGGGGGATGTCACTGCAGCAGGATAGTGGGAGAGTGAGCTGAAGGATGGGAGCAGGGTGGGGGGATGTCACTGGAGCAGGATGGAGAGTGAGCTGAGGGATGGGGGCAGGGTGGGGGGATGTCACTGCAGCAGGATAGTGGGAGAGTGAGGTGAGGGGTGGGGGAATTGAAGCTGGCGGGGACTATAGGACATACTCAGTAGAGCTTTTCTAGGGTGACTCTAGAGGGAAGACCGAGGGGGATGGCAGATGAGACCTTGGAGAAGAGGTCTGGGGCCAGGAGGCCTATTTACTAGGAGTAATATTGATAAGGGGGATTGACAGGAATTGTGACAGTCATTCTAGAAAAGGAGACAGGCAAGCTTGAAGCCAGTCTCATGGAGGAATGGGGCGACATGTACTGGGGGCAGGCAGTCCAGGCGGCAGCGGGGTTTCAGGGAGGAGGAAGAAGTGATGACTGCAAGAGCAGCCAGAACAAATAGGATGGTCACTCCCAGCACAACCCACAGGGACAGGAGAGAAACGGCCACCACGGGCCAGACCGCAGGACACGTGGCGTCCTTAGGGGAGAGAGGAAAGGAGCAAAAGGGGCATATTTGGAGAAACGGCTCACTCACAGGGGATCTTGCTTATGACTGAGGGTGGCTTGTCCTGGGCTCTGCAGACTAAATCTCAGCCCAGGGTCAGACCCGGCTGGCACTTGCTCATGGTGATCTTCACAGCTTAACCTCCAGCTCACCACGGCCGGGGTGGACGAGTGAATAGTAAATGCCTGAGTGAAAGCAGGTCTGTGATCTGGCTCAGAACAAACGCTGCGTGTTCATCTGTCTGATTGTGCTTATGGTTGGGCCATCCAGCGTGAGTTTTTTCCACCTGAGTTTCAAGGTTCTTCATATTCTAGCCCATTCCAACCTATCCTGTCTTGTTTCCTATTATTTCCAAATTCAAGTTCTCTCCCCGACAGTCTGGGCTCCTGGCTGTCCCGTCAGAACTTCATGCCCATTCCCAACTCTCGGCCTCGGCTCAGGAATTTCCTCCCGCTAGAATGGCCTAGTGTGGCCTTGTCCCCCAGCCGGCTCTTTCCTATCCTTCAAGGACAAGGCAAGTCCAGCTCATCCACAAAACCTTTCCTGATGTGAAAACCGGCCCTTCTTAGATCCCCCACCGCTCTTATGAAACTTACCACATACTACAGAGCGAGCGCCATCTTGTCTTTCATTATTTGTGATTTTAAAAAGAAGATTAACCTTGCTTGTCCAGATACACAGGGGCTTTCTTACGGGAGGGAGTTGTTTTCTACCTCGCGTGCTCTCTCTCCTGCAGCCCTGCTCCTTTGCCACGCTCAGCGTCCTGCAGGCTCCTGCTGGCTTCTGCTGGCTTCTGTTTGCTTGTCTCATACTCTGAGCAGCCTGAGACTACTGACCCTCCCTTCCTGGCTCCCCTTTGCCCCCACGCCCCACTGCTGGGTCTGCTGCTGCCTTTCCTCCCGTGTGCTGGGTCTGCTGCTGCCTTTCGTAGGTGGTCTCGTCTTCCTCCTTCTTGAGTGTGGGACTTCCACAGCGCAGTTCAGGGCCCTCTTCTTTCCTCTCCTCGTATCTCCCCTAGAATGTTGTATCTTCACCCATCACCTTGATCAGCAACTTAAAAATGTATCTCTCGTCAACCTGGCTGCTTCCCCACAGACCAGAGTTCCTTTGGTAACTGCATCCTGAACACATCCCCAGGAATGGCTTCTCCAGACCAAATGCTGGAAACGGCACGTCTGGACCTCTTCCTAAGGCCGTTTCTCTTAGTGATGCCAGTCGGATTAAAACACCCGCACTTCTTTTGACGTCTTTGTGGCACATAGGGTGAAATTTGAACTCTGCCATGATGCACAAGAATCTTCACGATTTGGCCTCAACCTCCCTCTCCAGCTTCATCTTTCTGATCAGACCACTGAAAATCCAACCATACCGAGCTTCTCTGAGTTTCCCACACGTGGCATTCAGGACCACGCCTCTGCTCTTGACACGCCGTCCCTTCTGTCTGAGGCCGTTCCTTCCTCCTACATCTAGGGAGCCTTTAGACCCAGAGCTGACCTGGGTCCTCTTCCGTGGGGCTTGATCCCACTTTCTGGAGTTTCCCACTGCCACACTCACTGTCACTGCGCTGTTGTTACAGACTGACGGTGGGATACATCATGTCCTGTTTATCTATCTGCGTGACTCTCAGGCTATATAGACTGTGAGGTATTTGTTTCTGTCCTCTAGCATCACACCTGGTGATAACAGGTGCTCATTAAATGTATTTGAATAGAACGGATGACTATAGTTCAGCGTTGAACAACATGGGGTAGGGGTTCCAACCCTCCTTGCAGTTGAAAATCTGTGTATACCTTTTCAGTCCTCCAAAAGTTCACTTCTGATAACCTGCTGTTGACCTAGAACCCTTAAAGATAACAGAAGCAGTCGGTTAACACATATTTTGTATGTGATCTGTATGATAGAGTGAATTCTTACAGTAAAATAAGCTGGAGAAAATGGTAAGAAAATCAAAAGGCAGAGAAAATACATTGCAGTCCTGTATTGTATTTTTTTCCCTGTATTATATTTTTGATGCCATTAGTTTACACCAGTGGTTCTCAACCTGTGGGTCATGACCCCTTTGGGGATTGAATGAGCTTTTCTCAGGGGTCGCCTAAATACATCCTGCATGTCAGATATTTACATTGTGATTCATAAAAGTAGCAAAATTACAGTTATGAAATAGCTTTGAAAATAATTTTATGGTTGGGGAAAGGGTTGCAGCATTAGGAAGGTTGAGAACCACTGGTTTACACCATCTGTTTACAAGGTGAATCGTCTATCTGAAATAGGGGAACACAGCAGCACAGACCTTGGTCCACTGGAAACAAATGGATTTTTTTCTTATGATGTCACGACTTTTCTCTGCTTCTCTGTAGCACTTCAGTGTCACTAGTGACTTTGGTATGTGTCCTGTGCTGTTATTTAAGGTTGATGCATCCTATTTAGTGCTTACACGAGAACCAGAGGTGATCACTTGGTACTGTGACGCGTAACTCCCTGGGGAGGGAAGCTGCTCATAGGGCAACAGTTAGTGTTACCCGGCGTTGAGATCACACAGCAGCAGTGGGAGGCGGCAGCACTGTGTGGACTGTCACTGACTTTATATAGCTGTGATTTAGTAACTGCCTCTGTGCATTTGTCCCCGTTTTCCCGACTATGAGTGGCATTCTGTATGGCCTCTGTGGATCTAAGTTTTAATACATTTTGACTTTTGCTAATAAATTTATATTTATTTCATGGTAGTAAATGACAAAATAGACTAGTATCTAGATAGATATCCTATGGATTCGTGACATGCCTCACTTTCCGTCAATTTCTAGGCTATGTGGCTTTGTCCTGTAACCACGAAGATTTTATACAGTGTGTTTGGCGACTGAGACACAGTCTTGTTCAAGAGTTGAGGGAATTAGGAGGAGAGAACATGGCAAAAATGAGAGACTTTTTCCAAATTACCTCCAGAAATTTTTTCAATATATTTGTTGAGAAAAATCTGTGTGTTAAGTGGATGCACAGAACTCAAGCTTATGTTGCTCAAGCGTCAACAGCACACCTCCGACCCTCTGTCCTGCCTTCCCAGTTCACACTTGCCCTTCTGTTCTTCGCTGCTGCTGCCTCTGGCTCCCCCTTTCCGGTCACAATGGAGAGTCTCCTGCCCTGGTTCTTGTCTTCATATCCAGACAACTGCAAGAAAAATAAACTGCTTGCATCCCTGCTCCCATCATGCATCCTGCTTTCCTGCTCCCATCATGCATCCTGCTTTCTTGTTCCCATCATGCATCCTGCTTTCCTGCTCCCATCATACATCCTGCTTTCTGGCTCCCATCATGCATCCTGCTTTCTGACTCCCATTATGCATCCTACTTTCCTACTCCCATCATGCATCCTGCTTTCCTTTCTGTGCACAGTGGGGTCCTAACAAAGCTGGTTGGCCAAGACCACTTACCACCAGACTCACCATCCACCCATGCCCCCTCTTTGTTCCGAGGCCAAATTCCTAAGTCCACCCTTGAAACTCTGTGATTTGGAAGCATCCTATTTCTGCCACATCACATCCTTCTGGCTCCCTAGAACTCTTGGGTAAAATCTGTGTCCAAACATATTTTCCTTCACCCTACAGCATTTGTTCACACACACACGCACACATGTCCACACATGTGCACAGACACACATATTTATTGAGCATAGTCCATCAGAGGTTTTACTGTACTTTTTCTTAATCCTTAAAACAGCATTTTGAACTCAGTAGTATTCAACCTATTTTTATATGTGGAATTTATATGGCGTCCCTAAAGTTGCCCCTAAAGTCACCATACATAGGGAAAACGGGGAACTGTTGCTAAATGTACCTTTATTTAGAAAATATTCATTACAAAATTGTACAAGGAGGACATGTATTTTCCAACATGTAGAGAATATTTTATAAACATTTTGCAAAATTTTGTAATTTCTTTAGTTTTCAAAGAATTTATGTAACTCGTCCATGATTATACCCATTTCACAGATTTTATTGGTCCCAACTGCCACTTTTATTTTGAGAGACTGATTTTTCTTGTGTATATGTCTTTTGTCCTCACCTTAAGTTCTTTGGTGATAAGCATCATTACTAGCCAACTGAGTCCTACTGATTTATGGAAAGAAGCTTCAGAGCTCACACTGACATACTGAGAGTGCAGAGCTAGCATGCCATCCTTGGGGGCATGAGCTAATCCCAAGTTCAACATGAACATCTTTAAACCAGTCTTTACAATTCTATGGAAAATTAAACGATAAGAAGGGATCGTAAGGTTATTTTCACAGCCAACTTAGAAAGGCTGGGCACCGTGTTGGCCATGGTCAACAGCTCATCATTTCCCATGGTCCCAGGCCCTATCCACTTTCTCAGGTGCCACAAGCTGATGAGTGATCAACTTGATTATCCCTCTGAACATTCGAGATTTATTAGGTGTAGCTGGTCTTTCAGCTACAGTTTAATTGTGTTAACTGCAAATGCAATTAATTGTGTCACCTTTGGGGAAGAATTTCACAGTTACATTTGGGGGAGGGTGGTAAGCCCCTTATTAAAGTAGTGTGTGTTGAAACTCTCAGGAGAAAACCCAGATTCTATGATTTTTGTGAGGCTTGACTGTATCCATCTCCCCCACCCCTTCATTGCTGTTCATCAAGGCAACTGGTAGCTGCTTTCTTGTTGCAATTCAATTTGAGGAATATTAGCAAATTCTCATCATTTTACTTTCTGTAATGCTGGCTGTCAGAATTAACACTCCCCCACCTCTCGCCAGACATAGTGGGACCTGTTCTCTGGCGTGGTCTGCCTGTGCTCAGAGCCCTTGGTCATCTCTCGCATCCAGGCTCCTTGCCTAACCTGTCTCCTCGGGAGGGTTTCAAATGCCCTTTCCTGCTTCCAGCCTTTGCTTGACTCCTGCCTGTAGTCACTCTGGAGCCACACGTAATAAATCACTTTAACCTGTTTCCAAAACAAGGTCAGATTGTGCTGGGATTTTTGAAAAGGCATTTGAAAATCTCTACTTAGGTAAAGCTCTCACGAGAGACCTCATAGCCAAAGAATGGACAGTGAGAGGGTCTCTGGTGGGAGGTGTGCGCGGGTGTGTACGTTTGTTGTATGTGTCTGTGTGTATGTATGTGTGCGTTTGTATGTTTGTGCAATGTGGGTTTGTGTATGTTTATGTGTGTGTATATGTTTGCATGTGTATGTTTGTGTTTTTTGTGTTTGCGTGCGTGTATCTGTGTGTATGTGTGTGGTTGTGTGTGAATGTGTTTGAGCATGTGTGTGCAAGTCTGTATGTTGTGTGTACATGTTTGTATGTTTTTACGTGTGATGTATGTGCATGGTTGTGTGTGTTCGTGCATATGTATTTGTGAGTGTGTATGTGCATGTGTGCACGATTGTGCATGTGTGCATTGTGTATGTTTGTGCGTGTGTGTTTGGGGGAAATGAATGAACACGGAGGGCAGAGGAGCTCAGGAGGGAGCACATCCTCTTGCTTTGGCTGAGGAATCTTCGCGATGTTTGAGTGGGCCTCTGCGCCGTAAACATTGGGAGCATTTAACATATCAAACGCAAATAAAAACGACACGCAGATGGCTCACTTCTGAGGCAGCCTTGTGTAGTTTTGGGAATCCTCCATCCCTGTGGTTTTCCGAAATATTCTAAGTATATATTCCCGATTAAGCTCGCTGTTTTCCTCTCCGGGTATTGCCTTGAAGCCAGAAACCATCCAGGCTGGCCTGAAGACTTGGGTCCTATGGCGAAATCAAAGGCCAGCCCCCAGCTCAGGAGTCATTTAGGACTTTCTGTGGCGCAATTAGGCATGTGCAGGACCCCACAGCCACCGAGGCGCTGTTTATTCAGTGAAAGTGCTCTGTAATTTATTTAAAATAATCCATCTTTCACAAATAAAGGGGCCATTGACGGCCCCCCCTCCACGGCAGGCCTCTGCTGAAAGGACCCCTCTTGATGGCCTGTTTTGCTGGTCACAGCTAAATACCTGACAAAAGTGATTCGGGGTTTTTTTTTCCCCTCTTAGCTCTCACTTTTTCTTTCTTTTTTTTTTAAATGAGATTTTACTAAACTTACTTGTTTTTCTTTTACACCAATAATCAGACAAGGCTCTCTTCTCCCCTCTGCACCCCGCTTTTTTTTCCTTTTTAAAATAAAAAAAACACAGATTGGCCATTAAAAATGATTAATGCCAGCCAATTTGATAATGGCCAAGCAGGAGGTGCCAGCCATTTCGGGATTTAGCTCAGTCTCCTAACCAGCTTCTTTATAGCCCTGGCTAATGAGGAATCACATTAAGCTTTTTGCTGTATATGAATTGATTAGCTGAAAATGAGATTACAGCCACGGTGCAGCACCACTGACAAAGAACTCTTTCTTTTCAAACATTTCCCAGTGCCAGGATGCTGCTTGAACTCGAAAGCGTTTTTTTCTCCTGGTTTTGCAGAAAAATACGAGATGAGTCTAGGTGTGGCTTCCACAGAAATGAGGTTGTCTGTGAAAAATCTCTAAAATAAACAAATGAACAAAACTCCTATGTTGATGAGGACTAGCATTTGGGGCTGTGGATTTGATGGGTTCAGAGCAGGCAGGTCATGGGGAGGGGACCCAGGCCAGGGACGCTGGTCTCTGCCGCTCCCTTGCTCCGTCCGGGGAAAACCACATAACCTCTGTGAGTTTTACTCTTCTCATCTGTACAGTGGGGATAATAACACACATTTTCTTTTAGGATTAAATGTATGATTAAAACCTTTAGCACTGGGGCTGCCACATAACAGGGCCTTGGAAACGTTGCCAGTTTTTCCTCTTCTGTGTCCTTCCCACACCCTCTCTCTCCTCACCTTCTTTCCTCCATCCTTCCCTTCTTCCATCCCCCCCCCCAATGAATAGTTGTTATTAAACTTACTTACTGGGCTTTCTTAGATAGGAATGGCACCGAGAAGGCCAGCATTCTAATTACAAATACCATCCAGCTTGGGCTAAGACAAGAGAAGCCCCCTAGCTACATTGCAAGGTCAGCAAGCTATGCTTCCCCCTCCCCTGCCATCTGTATTTCTATGTGGACCATTAGCTAATGCTATGCACTGAATATTTGTGTCACTCCCTCATATGTTGAAACCCTAACCCTAAAGTGATACCAGCAGAAGGAGGGGGCCTTGAGAAGTCAAGGTCACCTTGAAGGCTCTACCCTCAAGGATGGAATTCGTGTCTTTATGAGAAGAGACAAAGGGGCGTTTGCTTTCTCTCCCTCACTCTCTGCCACGTAAGGACACAAAGAGAAGACGCCATCTGTAAACCAGGAGGAGGACCTCCCTGGACCCCAAATGTGCTGGTACCCTGGTCTGGGGTCTCCCAGACTGTGGAACTGTGAGGAACAGAAGGTGTCTAAGCCACACAGCCCGCAGTATTCTGTTGCAGCAGCCCATAGTAAGATAGCTAGGAATTTAAAACAATGTTTATATGATTGAAAAAACAAATTAAGAGTAGACTTTTTCAAAGATGCATACGTAAAGTGTCAATACAGAGACGCATTCATCGACGAACATTTGCTGTCAATTTTGATAACAGGGAGCAGCAACTTAGAACTGTCCCCTCCCCCATTAAGCAAAATGTTACCTCTTTAAAAAGAACTATTTTTTTCCAAATAGTACAAAGAGGTGCTCGATTTTTACTATAGTCTAAATTTTGTTCACAACAAACTCGTGGAAATTTTGTCTTCTCTCTTGTGATGAAAGTTCCTATGTAATATCCTTGATTTTGTCCCCTGGGTGGCAAAACTTTAAACATTTATTACTTGATCCTTCTTGCTACAGAGAAGTCCCCTGTCTAGTCAGCAGAGGGACATGTCTTTTTGGGGGGGGGCGGGGGATTAGTCATTAGTGTGCATGTTGAGGGTGAGGGAATCAAAGGCACAGAATTCTAGACTCAAATGCAAAGCTGAATAATGTGTTGATGTGCCGAGTGTCCTGGCGCCTCCTATGACTTTACCTTCCTTCTCTTCCCTAAATGTAAATTGAATGTGATTTAGACTGTTGTTAATAGAGGTAGAAACAGAGATCAGAGGATGGGTGGACTTGAGGAGACCAGTGCTTGCATCTTGTAGACTGCATGGCTTTTTCCTGCAGGGAAACTGGCGGTGCACCTGCTGCCCCGGAGCTGAGCAGCCTGCTCATCACTGCGCTCCTGGCTCCCTGGGGTAGTGCCCGGCACAATAGTAAAGCCGAGGGTGAGCCCATGTGGAGTTGTCTTACTGATTCCCTCCTCTCCACTGGCTCTCCCCCATTTTCCAGGTTGGGACGCTGAGGCTCAGCCTTGCCCTTCCCACTGAGCAGGGAGGAGCTGTGCCTGGTTCCCAGGTGCCCGTGTAAGGAGGCAGCCTCATGTGTCTTGGGCAGAAATAAGCTCTGTTGAGCAACCGAGCTGGACTAAAATTCAGAGCCCCCTAAGTGCATAAGCAGCAAGGGAGCCTCTTCAGCAGAGACCCACGGCCCTTGCCTGAGTTGGCGACTGCACACACCTTCTCCCTTCCCTCCTTTTTCTGTCTTCTCTCTTCTCATATGGCGTTTTGGGGCAGTGGGGCCTCACTAACTTCTCAGATTCTGGCCCTGGAGAAAGTGCTATGGAAATGTCTGGAATGAGGACCTGGAACTGGGAGTCTGCAGCTTTAGCTCTGACACTTTTTATCTGGGAGAACTCGGCTCCTTCCTCTGTGTCAAAACTGTGATAATAATCCCTGCCCCGGCCCCCCCAGGCTGCCAGGGGAGGGGACGGGGGGCGAAGGGAGCTTTGCAGGCCACAGGCAGGTGACAGAGGTGGACGGTAGTCTTAGTTTGTTTTGTGTTGCTATAATTCACCACAGATTGGAAACTTTATAAAGAGAAAAAATTTATTTTTCACAGTTCTGGGGACTGGGAAGTCCGAGTGAAGGGACCTGCACCTGGAGGAGCCTTCTTGCTGGTCACTCCCCTGCAGAAAGCAGAGGGCAAGAGAGGGCGAGTGAGAGAGGAAAAGGAAGGCGCTGAACTCAGCTTTGCTGTTGGGGCTCCCTCCCGAGAACTAGCCCACTCCTGCAGTGGCCGCATCCACCCAGCCAGCCCCTCTTCAGAGGCCCCCGACCCCATCACTTTGTGGGCTAAGTTTCAAACACATGAAGTTTGGGGTCCCATTCAAACCACTGCAGTGTTTTTCAATGAAAAGCACTGTATGTCATGCACACACACGCAAACAGACACACGCAGATACACACCAACACACAGATATAGACACAAATATACACAGGCACACACACACACAGGCACAGATACCTACACAAACACACAAAGAGAGACACATGCACACAGGCACACACACCACGCACTCACAAATATTCATGCACACACACACACACAGCCGCTTGCCCATCAGGGTCTGGCCTGAGACAGCTGATTAACCTGAGATGTGGGTCTGTACCAATGGACTTTGCTTCCCCAAGTTGCCAGACAGTAAGAATCATGAGGTTTGGGTGTTGAAACAAAACTTACGGGTTATGCTACTCAGGACAACACCTTTCCAGATTTGATGTCTGTTGTTTTTCCTGCAGTTAACTTATTTTTCACCCAACCTTGTACACTTTGTTAACTTCTCTGAGAACTTGCATTTCTTTATTCCAAAATGGGCCTAACAACACCTGTGAAGGCCACAGGTGGGTGTCAAAACCTGCCTCAGTGACACGTGAGAGGGAGCCGCCCTCCACAGGTGCTCAGTCTCCGGGACGGGAAGCCACCGCAGAGGCTTACCTGGCAGCTGTGTCTACGCACCTGCCCCTGAAGAAACTCCCTCACTTCCGCCCCTGGGGTCTTGGAGTCTTTCCTTCCACCTCTTCTCCATCCAGGCTTCAATATCTCTCTCTCTCTCTTTTTGGAGAAATAACTCCCTAACTTAGCTGTGTCTTTTCTGGTGGAATTTGCTCTTTTCCTATTGCCCTCTGCTCTGGAACTTTTACTTCTAAGACTCTCAGTCTGGTGGTCAGACCCTCCCTCCATACACCCACCTTTGCCTGCCTCCTCCTGGCAGGCCCTTGGCGCATCAGAGCCTAGAGCTGCTGGAAGCATCACGGCAGGTGGTTAGCCGAGCTCAGGTTACTCCCCACCATCCTATCTAAGAGGCGAGAGATTTGGTTTCCCCTGTGTTGAACGGGAGCTAACAATCACACAAGCGGCTTAAAGAATAAATTAATGAAGGTTTTAATACCGTGTAGGGCCTAGAGAAAGCATGCCCTGAATTGGTGGATGTTATTATCGTTACACTGGTCTGACTCAGCTGCCATAGGGTACGTTGAGGCTCTGAATCTTCTAGAAGGAAACTTGAATCTATGGGGAGGTGACATCCAGAACCTGAGGGTTTGGTGAGTGAACAGGGAATATAAGAGTGAGGAATCAGACGGGGGACCAGATGGCTTTACCAAATTTACTACTTTTGTGACATTCTGCTAAGTTTCTGGGACCGTGCTAGGTGTTAGAGACGCACATCAAATACAGCTCCGCTCCTGGCTCTGTGTCACTCCATTTCTCCACTCCTCCATTTGCTCATCTGTAAAACTGGGATAATAATAGAGTTATTTTGAGGATCAACAAGTTGATATAGGAAACAGCTTAGCATCCTGGCGTCCTGTGGTCTTTAAATAAGCTTTGTTGATGTTATTGTTTTATCATCAGACGACCTGCATTTAAATTCTGGCTGAGGCCAGCTGTGTGACTGTAGGCAAATAATTTGCCCTTGATGTTTCCAGTTTTCTTTTTCTTTTTCTTTCTTTCTTTTTTTGCAGTTTCTGGCCAGGGCTGGGCTTGAACCCACCACCTCCAGCATATGGGGCCGACCCCCTACTCCTTTGAGCCACAGATGCCGCCCTGTTTCCAGTTTCCTAACTCAGAAACATGGGAATAATAAGAGAATCTCTCAGAAGCTTGTTGAGCATGTTGCAAAAATAACACACCTGATGGGCCCAGCGTCTTCAAGTTTCCGTGTCAATCTCTGTTATCATCATTTCAGCTCTTCCATAAATCCATTTAGCTCCGATTTGTACCTGTGAGAATCAATAGGAAATTTGAGTTTTCGGTATAGAAATTGCCTTTGGGCCTGGTGTGGTGGCTCAGGCCTGTAATCCTGGCACTCTGGGAGGCAGGAGGATACCTTGAGCTCAGGAATTTGAAACCAGCCTAAGCGAGAGTGATTTTCTCTCTACTAAAAATAGAAAAATCAGGCAGGCACTGTGGCATGCACCTGTAGTCCCAGCTACTCAGGAGGCTGAGGCAGGAGCATCAATCACTTGAGCCCAGGAGTTTGAGGTTGCTGTGAGCTATGATGCCACAGCACTCTACCCAGGGTGACAGAGTAAGGCTCTGTCTCAAAAAAAAAAAAAAAAAAAGAAAATAAAGAAGGAAAGAAAGGGACAAGAGAAAGAGAGAAAGAAATTGTCTTCAAAATCAGTTTTATTGGAAGATTTCCACTCCAGGAGGGGGGATTTCTTCTTTGTTCATTCTGTAAGGCTGCTTTTGCTGTCAAGACTTACCTCACTTAGAAACAATGGTGTGGAGGGTCGTGAATTGCTGAGAAAAAGCTTGGACTCTGCAGGGAGTCAAAGCAGGCTTTGATTTTCTTCTCTAGCCCACATGAGTTGAGGAGTCTCGGAGAGTTACCTGCCTCCCTGGCCTGCTTCCTCATCTGCATATGGGGGCTCCATGGAGATAATAATCCTCTCCCGTGGTCAGGACGATGGACGGGAGCAGCATGGGGACACGCCCTCGTCAGGCTCAGCCTGAGTCAGGCTTACTTCCTCCTCCCACAGACGTCTCTGGCCGTCCCCTCACCTTCTTTTCCTTTGCATGTAGCATCCCACTCCTGGGAGGTGTTGTGAGTCCTGCGGCTAATGAGTTTCATGCGGGGATTGCTGGGTGGCTTGATCCCCTTTCCTAGCACTCCCGAGACTGTGTGAAATGCCAGATGAGCATTCTCACAGTAAAGTTATATTGAGGAATTTAATGAACAGAAAATGCCGTAGACCCTCTGCATCAAAATTAAGTATGTAGCGTGAATACAAGCATGGAATTCCTGGGCAGGCTTGTTCAGTAAAACCTGTTCTCTGCCTGCCGAAGACTCTGGGAAGTGTTGGCTCCCTTAGCTGCCCTGCTGTCAGAGAACGTTGATGTGTGAAGGGACGCTGGTCTTTCTAGAGCCCAAACTTGCAGTGGGTTAAGTTCATGGGCTCAGGCAGATGGCCTGAGTTCAAATGCCAGCTGCAGTGCCAACTAGGTCCAGTTCCTGTAGCTGCGCCTCAGTCTCCCTGTGTAAAATGGTGGCATTAGCCAAGGTAATTGATGCTGGTTGCTGCAGTGGCCTGGCAATTACACTCTGTTTCCCTCTCACTTTACTGAGTGATGGAGGACAAGTTGGGCGTCCCTTCTGCCTACCTTGCATTAGCCAGGATCCAGATGTGTGGTCTTATTTTGAATCAAGAGAGAATGGTGGTAAGAAAAGTCTGTCCTTCCTTCCTTCCTTCCTTCCTTCCTTCCTTCCTTCCTTTCTTCCTTCTTTCCTCTCTTTCTTTTGAGGCAGTCTCACTCTGTTCCCTGGGTAGAGTGCCGTTGTGTAATCATAGGTCACAGAAACCTCACACTTTGGGGCTCAGGTGATCTTCCTGCCTCAGCCTCTCCAGTAGGTGGAACTATAAGTACCCTCCACAATGCTTAGCTAGTTTTAGAGATGGGGTCCCACTCTTGGTTAGGCTAGTCTCAAACTCCCGAGCTCAAGGGATCCTCCTGCCTTAGCCTCCCAGAGTGCTGAGAGCCCGGGTGTGAGCCACCGTAGCCAGCTGGAAAGTGGTCTACTGGTGTGTTGGAGGAAAATGCAATGTGAGTGGAACTCCTTGCCTTGTCTCTGTGGCAGTGGGACAGCAGTTGTTCTGTCCCCCAGGAGGCTGTGGTGAGTGACTAAATGCAGGCAAAGCCCTGGCCGTTCCCTGTGCAGGGTAAGCCGCCCCCCCCCCCCAGCACTCTGTTGTTCTTACGCTCACTCTCACTGTCATCTAGATGGTCTCTCTTTCCTTCCCTGGGCATGCTGGTTGACGGGAATCAGGAGAAAGTAGGGATCATTCTTCTTGGAATGAGAACCTCAGGGCTACTCCCTGATCATCTTCTAGGGCAGTGGGGGGACTGCCCACCTTGCTGACTCTGGTAATTCTGGCCTGGGCTGCTCAGTTGGTGGCAGGTCATAGATCACTCCGGGTTAACTCCTTGCTGACTTCATGGTGGGAGACCGTCACTAGCCTTTGGGGAGGAGTAGTCACCACTGTGAACCTTTCCCGTTCTTTTGTCTGAGGGCTGTTTTCCATCTTCGCTGGAGTCTCTGTTCCCTGGTTAGTTCACCAAAAAGTTTTAGGCTATTCAGTTTCTTCCTTCCCTTAGTCACTTACTCCTCTGCAAAGTCTGCTGTGCTCTGGCTGTCGCTGGAAAACACATCTGTGAGTATAAGACAGCTTGCCTCCGTCCTGACCACGCCTGCTTCCTGATGCAGCTGTGTCAGGAACAGCGTGGGACCAACACAAAACGTCAACATAATCCTGCTGTATCAGGTGGCTTTGAAAGCCGTGACAAAAAAAAAAAAATAAAAGCAAACATTGCAAGCGTGATCCATTACAAGGGCTAGACATAGAGATAGGTTTATTTTTTAAATTACTTGACTATTTTTTCAGGCAGTTTTAGTTTTATAGATAGCTTGGGTAGAAAGTGAGCAGAGTCCCACAGGCTCCTCTTCCCTAAGCAGTGTTTTTCTATTAACGCGCTGTGCTCCACCAGAGTCCCAGTGGATGAACCAGTTACATTATTACTAACAAAGCCCGTCCCTAAGTTCGGCTTCACTGTGTACAGTTCTAAGGGTGAGCGGTGTTCTTTACGTACGACAGGCACCTCTTCTGCCCACCCGGCTTCACCTCAACCCCTCTTTCTATGCCACCTTGATGGAGTTGGGGCTTCTCCACCTGGAACATCAGCCGGGTGCCCCTCAGCGACTCTGACGAAGGCACGTGCAAACCTGGGTGTGTTGGGGAGTATGCATCTCACTGGGAACCCCCAGGCCAGTGTTTTCCAACCTTCTATCTCATGGCACACTCGAACACCTAGAGTTAAAACTTCTGGAGCACACTTAAATAGTGTTGATTAAAAAAGAGCAAAAAAAAAAAAGAACATTTACTGTGCTTTGAACTTTTTTCAAAAATAATTTAATCAATGAGCTTTAAAAATGTTTGCAGCACACATAGGATCCTCTCACAGCACACCAGTGTGGCATGGTACACCAGTTGAAAATCACTGCCTTAGAACTAAAGAGGGTGACAGCTGGTAGGTAGGGTCCCCCTCTCCTGCCCCTTAGGTGACATCGCTGAGGTGCATCTATCTAGCTGCTCAGAGGGGTCCCCAGGAGTCCTTCCGGGTACTTTGATCCTGACTGCCACCATTGCAGCCCTGCTAGCCAGGCACGCCCCTTGTCATCATTTATCCAAATAAAAAGACCTGCCAAGAAGGCCCTCTCTCAAGTTCTGCAATTTGGGGGACCCATGCTGAGTCAGCTCCATTTTTTTTACAGTTTTTGGCTGGGGCTGGGTTTGAACCCACCACCTTCGGCATATGGGGCCGGCACCCTACTCCTTTGAGCCACAGGTGCCACCACCCTCAGCTCCATTTTTTTTAAATCTATACAAAAGAAACAAGACTTGTATTTTGCTCATAGGACAAAGTACAAAGGTAGCACAGGTGAATTCAGAATGGTGCCAGGCTCGTAGGAATCCCTCATGAAAGATTTATTATCATGCTGATAATTCTTTGGATTTGTGTGCTATGTTGTTCTTTACTTATGGAGCCCACCCATTTCTATAATATTTCATCTTATTTTCATAACCCTGTGGAATAGAGACCAGACTGATGGTGTTATCATGGCTGACTTGGTAAAGGTACACGATTGAGGGGCAGAACCACTAGGCCTTATGGATGCTTCAAACCTCAGAACACGTGGCTGACAGGAGCTGATCTCACGGAACACATGGGCACAGAGAGGCTGACAGACTTCTCAGGTCACACAGCTGCTCGGGGGTGTTCTGGGGAAGAGATCCTTGGCCTTTGGGCCTCCAGGACAGTGCCTGGGAGGGTAGGAATGATCCGGACAGAGCACATTCTCCCTGGGCCCAGCCGCACAGGCCGGTCAAGGGTAATTATTCTGCTCTCTCATCCTCTGGCCCCTGTTTACATCACTGTTGATTCATGCCCTGTTATTATTGCTAAGCAATGTATTCAAACTTTTAGAAAAGGAAAATAAACACTGCTTTTTAAAGAGCAGTTTCTAGTGACTCGCTTAGAAGGAAATCGGCTTATGAACCAGGATATTGGAAGATTGAATAATCTGAACTGTGTTTGTTTTCCTGTCCCGGATTTAGACCCTGTGAAGGTCTCTGCATCGATAATTGAAATATGATTTTCATTTCCCTTCTATTCCCCAGTGGAGGCTGCAGCCACTGACCTCCCATCACCCCCCGGCAGCCACAGCACGCCTTGAAGTGACCCAGACTGACCACATTGCAGAGTTTTTTTTAAGCCGTTCAGTTTTCATATTCATTTAGTCACTGGGTTTTTTATGTGTGATTTTTGGTGACCATGAAATTGAGGGATGAAGAGGCGTGGATGCTGCCAAGCGCCGTGTGGCCAGGGTTCTGTGTGAGTCCCCTGTCTGGGCAGCACACTTCACTCTTGACTTCTGTCCTCAGCCTTGCCCAGAACAGCCATCGACACTCAAGCCCTAATTGAGCTGTGAGATCCAAGTGTCACAGGTTTTAGTGATTAAGCAGAACTGGCCCCCTCGAGTGGCTAGAAGTAGGTGTTAAATCTGACTTTATCAGTCCTTTTTTCTGAAATAAAGAAGTGAGATGGAAAGGGCTGATCCTATGACGTCCAGAAATCACTACCTAATTTTTGTAATGAAGCAGCAGCTGGCCTCTGTGTAGAAGCACCAGCCCCTTCTGAGCGCTTCACCAGCAACTGCCCTGCAGTTGTCCTCACAGCAGCCCTGGATGGCATCTCTCATCACCACTGTCCCCGTCGGCATCATCATCAGACTGAATAGACAGAAAAGTGCAAGTGCAGAAAGATAGAGCAAAATGCCTGATGCAGAGACCTTCACAGGTCCCTCTGCCAGAGACTCGTGGCTGGGATTTGAATATGCTCTGTGCTCTAAAGTCCTACGCAGAAAATCAGAAGGAAAAGGCATCATCACATGGAAATTTACTCATGTAGCACAGAGAGGGCAACCGACTCTCCTGAGGTCACACAGCATGTTAACGGCTGCTCAGTTCCCATCTGAAGTCCTTTCACCTTCCCTGCTTGTGAAATTTAGGGAGAAAGGCTGCACTAGACATCGGGCATTGAGGCAGCCATTGAAAGGCTGTTTATTTGAGGTGGGGTGAATAACCTGCACAGAAAGGCAGGAGGAAGGGGTCAGAGCAAGTGGGGAGTGTGTGTGGGAGGGAGGAGGATGCCAAATTTAGAAATTGTGTTGCATTAGGCTCTGGCCGAGCGTCAAATATTTTTATTCGTTATTATTATTTTTATGAGAAAAGGAACCTGCGATAGTTTAGGCTCGGCTGTTTGCCTTTAGGCGTTGGTTTGTCAAACTTTGGTCCAATGCCAGTTCAGCACAGTGGGTGTTCACGGGTGGTGTGTTTGTGTGTGTGCGTGTGCTCAGGTGTCTGCCTGTGGCCCTTCTCCGTGTGTGTCCATGGCATTGGCGTGAAAGGCAGCCCATCTTAGGACTTACTCACTATTTCTTACCTCCGACTCACCTCCCTAATGTGTCAAGAATTATAAATTAATCACCTGGCTGGTTTGCACTGAACTTACTAGTGTTTATGAAAGGGAATTCATTGGATATGCCTGTTAATAGAACACGTGTAATAATACTAAAGCCTGTGATTAAAAAGAAATTTAAGGCCCATGAGTTTTTAATAGAAAAACATGTCATTTGAGTGTTTATTTGCTGGTATAAAATAGGTGATTTTTAAGGGGAGCTTGCCTATTTTAATTTTAGGAGGACTATGCTGTTCACCCTGAAAGCTGGCCATGTTTTTATAGACGCCCTGGTAGGCTGTGTTTAGTAGAGGACCCTTTTGATAAAGTGGGAGCTGTTTATTGCTTTGTTCCTCGATGGAAAATATATTGCAGTTCTGTTCATGGGTTTTGTTTGTTCATTGATTCACTAAAAACTTACTTCATGCCTATCTTGTGCCAAGCACAGGGCTGAGCTGGGATTCAGAGAAGAGTACGCAGGGTCCTCGAATGCATGTGGTCCTCAGAGGGCCCACGGTTTGATGAAGAGCAGACATATGAAGAAATAATCTCAGTACTTGCTCTGATGGAAATGTGGAAAGGGCAGCAGGGAGCCTTCCAGAGGAGGAGAATTTAAGCTGAGTCTTATTTAGTTAATCAAGGTAGGAGAGGCCACTGCAAAGAATAGTGTCGCAAATTCATAGTCTGGGGAGGAAAATGTATTTAGGGAGAACTATAAGTTGTTCCTATATTTGGAGAATAAGTGCCAGTTACTTTAAAAATAATTATTGCTTGAATTTTCTTGTTCACCCTTTATTCACTTAGTTGCATGGGAGTGCTGTCCCCATCTACACACGAGTATATTCGGTATTCCTCAATGATATGTGGCAGCTTGATTTTCTTACATTTTAGTGAGACTTCACTATCCACGTTATTTTATAGTGAGGTGCAGAGAGTTCTGCAAGGAAAATGAAACTAGTTGACTTTGGCCTTTCAGAAGTTTGCCTGTGGGTTCTTTTTTTAAAAATTCTTTTTATTTTCTAGAGAAAGTTTGTATAATTTCTCCACTAATCCTATTTCTCCTTTGAAATGGCAAAGAGAAGAAACTGCTCTGGGTTTCATGGCACTGGAAGACACTGCAGAATTTCTATACTCTTTGGGGGCATCTGACTACAGGTTCAGGAGTCAGAAATGTCTTTAAGAGAAAAGTTGTTTTAGTTTCATTTTTTAGTTTTTCTGGATTTTAGAAAAGTGAAAATAAGGCCCTGTCTATTGGAGACGTCCTAAAATTCAAGCAAATAAGTCTTCACTAACTGCTCATTCACTGAGTGCTTGATCGAACACTCTTACTATGACAGTTAAGAGCACACTGGCATGAGATCAGCCTAATCTCTGCCCTCAAGAACTTCAGGATCTACTGAGGGAGAGGCAAGGAAGGGAGCTGGGAGAGGATGGTGGAGGTTGTTACGGAAAAAGTCTTGGAGAAGTAGAGGCTTGAGTAGAGTCTTGAAGAAGTAGGAAGGCAGAAGCCTGGAATGACCTTCCAAGCAGAGGAATAACTGTGGAAAAAGGCAGAGAGGTGAGAATGAGCCACCATCTGACCTTGGAAGAGTGGATGGCAAGTCAGAATGAGATTCTAAAGGTTTGCTTTGAGGGCACTTGACTTTGCTGCTTCTTGGGCATGGAAATGATGGATTAAGATATAATCAAAAGGGAAAAGCCCACAATGTTTCAAAAATTGGATCAGCATCTCTGAGGTTCAGAGAATGAAAGGAAATTTGGAGTCGAGGGCCTGATGGAGCTCTGCTGGACTCTGGGCTCCCAGATGCGCGGTGCAGTTTGGCATTAGATGCTGTTGGGTAATTGGGACTGAGCTGCCCGAAGTTGTCTGGGATAACTGCTCCTCTGTTGCACTAGAGAGTGGTTCTTCCTCCTGGTAAGAAAACCATGCCTTTTTAGTTCGTATGAAGCTATGTACCTTTCAATCATGGGCTGGAAAATCTACTGGCTCCATGAATGTGTGTGTGAGTATTTCTGGGGCAAGAGCTCCAACAATTCCATAGGAGATCTTGTTCTGTCCAGGAGCTCTGGGGCCCAAGCGAAGGTAGACAGAGTTGGGGAGGGAGAGTCAGTGAGACACAGCATCCTTCCCACACACAGAGATAGCAAGACCTCCATCCATGGTGAGCCCACACTCCAGAGTTATAAAATGCACTGGAAAATATTAAACAGTAAATCATGGCACAAGAAATAAAAATAATAAGATAGGCTGGAAAAAAGACTTTCAAAAATATGTAAAGGACAGTCAGCAATGTGGAAAGAAGCATGTCATGAACTAAATCAGGCTATTAGATAAACAAGAAACACACGTATATTTGAATAATTCAAAAGTTAAATTGGAAATTAAAAATCTGATCATGGAAGGAAAATGCACAATGAAATAAACTCCAGGCTGAATAAGGCAGGCAGACAAATAGTAAATTAGAAGATAAGACAAACAAATTTATCAGAAATATAGAAAGAGCTATAAAAAATGAAAATGGTAGAAAAGAGATTTTTGAAGGTAGAGTGGGTGTTAATTTTCTGGAGTTGAAAAAAGAGAGGAGAACTGAATCAAATAAATAAATACAAAGCTAACCAACACAGTAAACCATCCCAGTAACACTACACAATATTAAGGTTTTCTTTTAAACCTTAAAGCTGAAAGAGAGAAGACATAGGTTAGCAAGAAAGTAACTACAAATACACTGACAGTGGTTTCTTTTTGTCAGGGAGAGATGCCAGAAGGTATTGGTACAGTATTTTCAAAGTAATACGAGAAAGTAATTGTCAATTTATAATTTTATACTCATGTAAATTATCACTGAAGAGAGAATGAAATAAAGAGAATTTCAGGTAAGCTAATATTAGTGGGATTTACCCTCCTGCAGCTTGCTTATTAAAGAACCAAGAAAGAAATACTCAACAAAGAGGAAAAGCGAATCCGGATGGAGTGAACCCGGGTGGAGAGAACCCGGATGGAGAGAACCCAGATGGAGAGAACTCGAATGGAGAGAACCCGGTTGGAGTGAACCCTGATGGAGAGAACCCAGATGGAGAGTACCCAGATAGAGTGAACCTGGATGGAGAGAACCTGGATGGAGAGAACCCGGATGGAGTGAACCTGGATGGAGAGAACCCGGATGGAGTGAACCAGGATGGAGAGAACCTGGATGGAGAGAACCTGGATGGAGAGAACCCAGATGGAGAGAACCCAGATGGAGAGAACTCGAATGGAGAGAACCCGGTTGGAGTGAACCCTGATGGAGAGAACCCAGGTGGAGTGAACCCAGATAGAGTGAACCTGGATGGAGAGAACCTGGATGGAGTGAACCTGGATGGAGT
>CAUYTI010077363.1:0-38451 GCA_963575145.1 Galago senegalensis | reverse complement strand
GCTCACAGCAACCTCCAACACCTGGGCTCAAGCCAGTCTCTTGCCTTCGCCTCCCAAGTAGCTGGGACCACAGGCGCCCGCCACAATGCTGGCTATTTTTTGGTTGCAGCCATTATTGTTGTTTGGCGGGTCCGGGCTGGGGATTCGAACCCACCACCTAAGGTGTACGTGGCTGGCACCTTAGCCGGTTGAGCTATAGGCGCCGAGCCTTAGTTCTCCATGCAGTGTATCCTAAAAGTTGCCCATGAAGTCACCAAATTAGGGAACATGGGGAAGGTAGCTAAGTGTATCTTTATTAACAAAATATTCACTGCAAAATTTTATGAAGAGGTGGCTGACACATAGAGAATATTTTGTGAAAATTTTGTAAAATTTTATAGTGAATGTTTTGTAAATAGAGGTCCGTTTAGCTACAATGTCCCATTTTCTGTGTGTATGGTAATTGTAAGGGCAAGTTTGGGACACTACACCCTGCATTTGTAAGATTAAAAACAAATAGATAAACTCAGGACCCAGCTTTGGGAAACTCAAACTGTATGCATATAATTTGGTGATATACTTTAGAATAATCATTATCAAAATATCTGCGGTGAAGGACCAGTCTATATTTTATGTTCCATATGGCTGAAAAATTTTAGCACTTTGAGGCTCAACACTGTTACAGATATATTAGTTTTCTAAGGCTGCTGGGGCAAAGTCCCAGAAACTGAGTAGCTTAAACAATGGAAATATATTATTTCATAATTCTGGAATTCTAGAAGTCAAAAATCTGGGTGTTTTTTGTGTGGCCCTCTATCCAAATTTCACCTTTTTCACAGGACAGCACTCATCTAGGATTAAGACTCACCCTCATGACCTCACTTAACCAATTTCATCTAGAAAAACTGTTTTTCTAAATAAGGTCACATTCTGAATTAATGAGGACTAGGACTCAGATGTGAATTGTGGAGCACACCATCCAACACATAACGAGAGCTACATAATAAGGTAAGAGAAATGCCAATTTGCTTTACACATTTTTAATGCTTTCTCAGTTTCTGAGTTTCTATACCCATTTCATGGTAAACCTGTAGTTAAGATTATACAGACTATTTCCAAGCTACCCAGCACTGTTTACAGAAAACATAAAAGATGGAGAGAGTCTTAAATTCAGAGACTCCAAAGGGTAACAGCAGGGAAATTATTTTTGCTTTTATATTTTCAGGATACTTTTTTTCTCATAATATGAGTATCCTTCCCCAAGCATGTTGTCACCTCTAATTTCTGTCAGAAGCAAACCTTCTACCAGAGATACTCCAGCTATTGTTCATTCCTTTGGAAGCTCTGTCTCCAGACTTTCACTGTTTCTGCTCAACTAGCTCTAGAGAAACCCTCGCTTACATTGGTTTCTCCTCGTTTCATTGCTCAATCCAAATGGAAGTCACCGATTAGGAAAATATTTTGGTATCTTGGCTTGACTGCTCGTAGTCTATCTTCACATCTCTGTACGACGAGTTGGGAAAGGAGATTTTCCTGGATCCATGCCATTTTTTCAGAAGTACTACTTTTTCAAAATTGGGGCTATGCGTCATCCTGAAAAACCATTCTGTGTGGCATAATCTCCACTCTAGCAAAAAATTCCTGTATGTTTATGACACACACAAGAAAGTCTATTTTTATGCTCACCCATTTTTCTACTAAGGGCTTTTTTTCCCCTGTGACTTTATTTCTAATTAAATCAGAGGAGAAAAAGGACATATCTACGTTTAGGTGACATATAAAAAGGAGGTCATTTTTCTTTTAAATCAATCTGTTGCAAAATCAATAATTTCTTCTTTAAAAACTCCTTTACAAATAACAGTTATCTATTTTGTGTTTCAGAAAATATGGAACTTCATATGCAACTATAGTCTATCTAAGAGGGTCATTCAAAATTATTACTATCCTTTAAAACTTGTAAGGTCCATTGCAAGATTGAAAAGAATATTATACTAGGGAGTAAGAGTCATACATACCGTGTAATATTCAAGTATCAGCAATGTAAAGAGGTTTATAAGATGCATATAAAAGCGAGAACACGGCTAAAGTGAATTACTTATACTCTCTCATCAGGTAGCATGAATAATTATATCAATTACAGTATTTTTATCATAGAAATGTTATAAATACGAACGGGAGGCAGCAGAGCCAATTCATGGTGAGGCAAAGAAGATTCCACAGAAGTCATATACCGTTTTCTGCTAAGGTCATGGAGATACTTTAAGATCCTTGCTATATCAACAATGGAACTACAGAACCATAAAAGGTTAAAATACTATTTTGTGAAAAAATTAGCAGTAGTTCTATGTAAGTGATAAAAGACTAAAGACAATGTAGATTTTATCAATTGTGAAATTTTGCTTTATGTTGTCCCTTTGGTATTTTCTTTACAGTTTTGAAAACTGGTGTTAAGTGATGTGATGAATGGGTGAAGACTAATGCCACTCTATATTTTCATGAATATTTTAAGAACTGTATTTTTTTAAAGTATGTGAAATGTAACATATTGAGGGCAAACTTGTCAGACATGTTTATCCAACCTTGTTACTCAAACCCACATTCCCAAAGGACAGACTCTCAGAAGCTCTGCTATTATTGAGTTGGAGATTTTTCATTAACTTTTGTGTCTGGACGTGGTTGTAATAAGAGGTATCCTAAAGGATTTTTCAAATGCTAAATTTAGTCATTCTTGCCTTCCTGGTTATTTATTTTTTGATATGCTGAACTGGCAAATCCTTTAATGGATACCTATAAAATATGTTATACTGGGTAATAGATTACGAAATAGAGGATGCAAAACCAGTTTATCACAGTTAGGTTAGCTTTAAATACATACGTATGTATTTTATATGTATTTATAATTAATGAGTGTTAATTATAATAAATATATTTTATACGTAAATTCTAATTAATAGGGTGGTGACAATTATTGTAATTATAACAAGAACCAACAAGGAAATAACCACACAGACAATAAATAAGGGCAACAGCTGAACCTTTAAACAACATGACAAAATGTTTATCTTTACAGATCAGCAAATTAATGAGATCCTTTGGAATTGAGCTGGCTACAGCCATGGTATTTCAGCTTAATGAATATTTGCTCATGTTGACTTCAAAATGTAAAACAGATTAGAAAAGACACAGCCTGCAAAGAAACAGAGAAACATATTGTAGTTTATGACATCTTCAATACCTAACAGATTTTCCTTACCGGGATTCACTTACCCACAGGGCAATTTTCAATAGCTATTTTATTAGGATAGAGAGGCAGAGACCTACTGACTGAAATGAAAGGATCAGGTGATCAGCCTCCTTGTCACAGACTGTGGATTCTAATGTCAAAGGTTTTTATATTTCAGTGTTAGGAAGGGAAGAGAAGAAGCTGAGCTGCTAACAGTAGGAAGGGACAGCATTCATTGGTTTTTTTGAGGTTTTTTGTTTGTTTGTTTGTTTGTTTTGCCCAAATCACTTATAGTAGCAAATATAGTATAGCAAAAGCCCCTTTTGATATAAGAATGTATATTGATTTTGTAAGCTATTTAATTGTTGTCGAATTATAAAAAATCCTATCATCCAGAGAGATGTATCAGTAATTATGAGAATGAAGACACATGCTTTAGAAAACAGCAATGGTTGAGATTTTGTCCTTGGAGAACATTGGTCATTGAATTAAAACCATCACATTACAATAATTGTTATACTATAGCAACTCCATGTTAATTACATAAGTACTAATAATATAAGTGGCTACCATGCATTAAAATTACATTCCAAGTACTAGATATACTTATTGCATTATTTAATCTTTACAGTAAGCTAATATTTTAGGCATTTTTTCTGGAAAGGACTGTGAGAAGGTGTTGAGATTGAAAGGTATAGACAGAAGTATTAGCTATTTTAAAATTATGTTTTGGACCTGAATGGTAGCTTCAGTGTCTATGCATTAGTGCAAAACATTTTTCTTCCTTTTGTCCTATTAGTATTTTGCAAATCTTACTCTTCTCACAAGTACCAAGATGAATCATCCCTTCTGCTAGCTCCAGTCTATGTTGCTTAAGATAGCCAATCCCATTACTAGCATTAAGTCTAGTTTATGAGGATATGAATCTCATTTTGATCCAGTTTGTTCCATTTTAAACCTCTCTAATTAAAAACAAAAGTTTTCCCAATTCTGCCAGATGTGCAAAAAGGGGTCCCTAGAGTTTATCCGTGCTCTGAGAAGGTAAAAACAACAGTGATGAGAACTGAACAAGGTTCTGGTGCACTGCTGGTGGGCATCCCTTGTGCTGGGCACATTGGGGCCAGTAGAAGGATGAGAGTTCTCATTAAGGTATTTGTTGGAAATCATTATCCAACTTAACTCCTAGGATCTTGTAATATTTAGCCATTAAGAGTGGAGCTTCTCTTTGTCTACTAGGCTAACAGTTTCTAGAAAGCCCTACTACCCCTTTTTACAACTCTCCTGGCCTCAAGTCCTTACTTTCTAGGGTCTAATCAGCATGTTGTCAGGGACACTTTATTTCTCATTCTTCTGATTTTTATTCATCCTTCTACACCCCCAATTTTTGTTTTCTGTAGTTTTTGGCCTGGGCTGGGTTTAAACCCACCACCTCCAGGATATGGGGCCAGCGCCCTACTCCTTGAACCACAGATGCCACCCTACACCCCAAATTTTATTGTTTCTTTTTCGATGTATATTTAAAAAAAAATAAAGTAGAATTGACAAGAAGTCAACCATTCAACTAAGAAACACACACATTTGTTTCTCAAACACAAGAAGTAATAAGTTTTTAAATATATCCTGATAGCAAGGAGGATAGTTAGAGATTCTACTAATTATATGAATTTGAATCATTTCATAGCAGCAATAAAAGCAAACAAAGACAAAATTGCTAGGTTTTATATTAGAACATATAATGTTCTGCTATAACTGCATAGTGTACTGTCATTCTTAGCCCAGTATCTTTATATGTGGTCCACAAACTACTATCATGGAAGAAAGAAATCAAGGAAAGATATAGCAGCCACCTAAGACTGAGCAAAACAAACAAAAAATAGACTATATCTAGACACGGGGAACTTTTGAGTCAATTCCAGTAACTCTGAGGTCCTCTTATTTACACAGATAGCATTATCCAACCTGTCCATTTAACAGATCAAAAATGTGACAACCATTTATTATTAAGTGAAGTAAAGCTATAGTATTCCCTTGGTTATGTTTAGCTTCAAACACTTCTCAATACAAAACTTCATGAGAAAAAGTTTATAACTATGAATACAGTTAATAAATAAAATATTATGTGCAGCAAAAAACTAAAAAGAATTTCCTATTTTTTATATTATATATCACACTGATATATATCAATGGTAGAGTTATTAGAGATTCTATGCCTCACAAAAGATACCATGTTCTGATTTGGAGGGAGCTATGAGTTACCTTTTATGGCCAAAAAATGTCACTGTACATGTGGATTTTGAAACAGACAGATTATCCTAGATTACCCAAGTGGGCCCTAGATGAAATAACATGTGTTATATAAATAACATCATGTGTGTCCTTATAAGGGAAATTCAGAGGGAAATTTGACATACACAGTGAAGAAAAAAGTGTTGAAATAGAAGAGAGATACATCTTAAAATGCTGGCCTTGAAGATTGTAGTGATGAGACCACAAGCCAAGGAATGCTAACATCTACTAGCAGAAGTTGGAAAAAGCAAGGATTTGATTTTTCTCTGCAGCCTCCAAAGGGTAATTTCAGCCCAATGATACTGAAGTTTAAAGAATTATATTTTCAGATTTTATGCTACTTATATCAAATAACAGATAGTTCCAGAAAAAGGCATAGAATCAAGTACATACATTAAAGATTATATATAACAAAGATGAAAATATGCTTCTTCACTTCTTCAGACACAAATAACAGGAAAACAAGAAATTGAAATAGGGTCATTCATGACTATTGGATAAACTTTTGGATTCACCATAACAATACAGAAATCCTCATTCTAACACTAATTTGTAACTTTTCTGACATTACAAAAATGAATATACTAACTATAAGAGTATTGCAGAGTTATTCAAGTAATTACTTAAAATAATAAATGTGAGATTTTAATGCCTGGCAAATAGTAAGTACTCACTAAATGTAGGTAATTGTCATCATCATTAAGATTTTGACTAAAAGAAAGATTAATGAGTTTGTTGATGATTAATGACCTCAATTAGTATTCTTAATACAATAGAACAATGAAGCCAGTTTTGGGGAGGATTACAAGCATAAGGAAATTAGATAAAAATTTAGTAGATGAATGATGGTAGTTATATCTGATGAGACAGTAGAGCAAAAATTGGTGATATGGGTAGCTCTAAAAAGATAGTAGAAATTCAATTATTATAAACAGAAAATTAGTCCAATATAAGTCATTGTGTATTAAGACAAAATACATTAAGGAAATTAAGACAGAGGGAGAAATCTTTTTCCCTTAATTTTTGATTTGGAAATGATGGCTAACATTTGGCCAACATATAGGCCAGAGGGCAAATATTTTAGCCCTTAAGGGTCTTATAGTCTCTGTGGCAACTATTCAACTTGACCATGTAGTACGAAAGCAGTGACAGACAGTACAGAGATAAATGAGAAGGTATGTCTTCCAGGATACTTTATTTATAATAGAAAAACAGATGGTGAGCTATAGTTGAAGCTCCCTGATTTAGTCAGCTGTGTGACTTTGCGAAGACTCCTACTGTAACAAACTTCAACTTGAAGATTTATATAATTCAGAAAATGACATCTTTCCTCATGGAGGATTATCTTTCCTGAAAAGCAGGTCACACATTAGAAACACTTCAGAGCCATAAAACACCATAAATTCCACAACCATCATGGACTTACGGAGTTAGAAATTCCAAGGTTTTATCTGTATTCTGTTTTCCTAAATGCATTCATGGTGGCTAGATGTGGTCAGTTTGGCATCAGACTAAGTGCTGATTGAGATAGTCACTATAAAATAATTGTTATAGAGCCCAGGACAGTATATACAGTCAAAAATTAACAAAGCAACTTGATACAGGAGACTATAAAAATACCAAAGACAATTGTGAGGAAAAAATTCACAGAATGGCCACGTTAGGTGGCTAGCAGTGTTAGAAAGTAAGCGATATTTGCTTGTACTTTATACAACTTTCCAAGGCTGGAAAGTTAAAGGGGTTAACTTAGTGAACGTGATTCTAAGCATGTTTTAGCAGAAGGTTAATAGAATTGTTTTCTTTCTCTACCATTCTTTCTTAAGTACAGTGTCCCTCTGAAAGGAGTTGGGGTCATAATGCAAACACAGACTTTAAGTTCCCATAACATGTGTTTTCTCTTCTGATTATTGTCTAGGTACATTGTCTAGGTGCTTCCTGTCAAAATTGACTTTATTCACATCACACGAACTGATCAAGCTAAATTATGCTTATGTGTATGTACTGTAAGTAAGGAAGAATTTGGAGGTTACTATTAAAGAAAAATTTAAGGAAGCCCAGCTCTGAGCTAGAGCATTGATATTTCAGAGAGAAAGCTAAGAAGGGAAATGCTGAGATTTCTGGGCTGTGTTAAAAGTATAATTAAGAATGAACCCACACATGCATAATAACATCAGTCAAGATGGGTGGTGTCTAATACAGCATCCAGTAGCCATATATAGCTATTACATTAGTACTTAAATTAATTCAAATTAAATAAAGTTAATCATTTAGTTCTTTAGAAGTATAGCAACATTTCCAGTGCTCAACAGTGGGTAGTTGGAGAGCACAAATATAGGACATTTCCATCACTGCAGAAAATTCCATTGAACAGTCTAGAATAGAGTGGGGCAATTTGTCTATAATAGTAACTTAGCAGCCTAGGAGCAGCAACTAAGATTACACACATTTAAATATTTCCAGGATTGTTCTTATGATTTCCTGGACAGAACATGAGACTGACAATAAGAAAAACACAAAAGAAAACAAAAACATGTCTTGGGTATTCTAATCAGCATAAATAAAGACAGGAAGGATAGGAAAGGACTGATAAATAATGGCCACTTAGAGGTATGAGAATTTTATATTTGTTGAGATAGGCACAGGAGGAAAGAGCTAGAAAGACTATGATTTAGGCAAGATGACTTGATTTAAGATTTCAGGGGTAGGGCAGCACCTGTGGCTCAAGGAGTAGGACGCTGGCTCCATATACCAGAGGTGGCCAGTTCAAACCCAGCCCTGGCCAAAACTGGGGGAAAAAAAAGATTTCAGGGGTAGAATTATTCCTGGCAAGACCACAGTTTGGGAGAGTGAGCAAAGTGGAATGTATTTAAAGGTTTGCTCGGTTTCAAAGAGTCAATGAAATATGTTGAATACTGTTACCTAATAATAGTAACTAATTAAAATATTGAAATTATGTACAAAGATTATAGTTTATTATAGTTTTGTAATGTACAGAAAATGGTTTGCTAAACAACAAAAATAATAATAAAAATAAAAAAGAATAATAGGAGTGATATAGTTGGAGTGAAAAAATGATCCCTAAATTAATACGAACGTATGTAAAATAATGTGTATGGTAATTAGCCCAATTTACTCATTCCATAATTTATGCATATTTCAAAACAACCTCTCATATGTACTAATACATATAATTTTTATTTGTCAATTGAAATAAGTAAGTATTCATAAATAAATGTTTGAAATAAATAATAAGAGATAAAGACAGAGGGATATGTGAGCTTGGAATCCAACATTAGGTTAGGGTTATGAACCAACCAAGATGATCATATTTTAGTCTATCATTATCATACTATTTTTTCTCCATGTGACTGAGAAGTTAGCAAAGCATAACTGAAAAATCATGAGCTGTAGAGTTTAATGGATCTGAGCCTGAAATCCCAGGTCTATAGCACATAGACATTTAATTTGTAGCAATATCATGTAACCTTATTAAATGTAGTTTCTTCCTCTTTGAAGGAGAGATTGTCATAACAAAGAGCACGGTATGGATTCAACAGGAAGAAGCACACCCCCATGGCCTACTTAGCCCTATCCATTTTCCCACTGTCCTCAAGCTGCATGCTCCATTTCAGTTCTTTGAATAAATCATACTCGTTTTTAACTTCAAAGCCCTTTCACTCGTGTATCCATCAGCCTTCTATCAGAGAAACAGAGACAGTACGATATAAGAGTATAACTGTTTGTCACAACCTCTTAACACAACACCTGAAACCTCTTTCCATTGCTCTTCACGTATCTGCAGATTGCAGGCCTAGACAGACCTTTGTCGACTACTTTATATACTATTTCTTACCACATAGTATCTATCCCAGCAACTATTTTATTTCCCTTAAACTTAGAACTACATTGCTTATTCTGTTTCGTGTTATTTCCTGTGTTTTAAATTAGCCTTAAGAACATGGACTAGTCCCCTACAGGTCAGTGAGATTTTCCATATGCCTCACACTAAACTTGGCACATACAGTTTAGTCAAAGCCCTACTTTCAATGGTGATCTCCACACTATGTGAACTTTTACCTTGATTTCTACGGATTATAACTAGGAGATGACTTAGGTTCCTGAGGTAGCCTTCCAAAACAAGCTACATCAAATTCCATGTCTACTGACAATGATTTCTAAGGTTTTTCCATAAGTAGGAGTAAATTACATAACTCTTTTCGTTTTTGTAAATGTGATTGACATAAATTACTATTTCATTTTGAACATGTGGATTTGTTTAGCAAATTCTCTTCATATCATATAGTTGTTACAATTTATATATAATATATATAAATTATAATATAATGTATTGTTGTAATTTAATTGTTAAATTGTAAATATAAGTAAGTCTAAACATTTTCCATAAGAAGGAAAAGCTATACTTCTTTCCTTTGTATTTTTAAGAATTATGCATATACTTTTGACTCTTATGTACATCCTGGGAAAGACTATTGTGGTTAAATTCGTCATGTTCCTGAAGAAGTATCCTGAGTCTACTTTTGGCCTATATGCCATGAAAATTGATTGATTCCATGCTCTTTTAAACATTTTAATGAAGACAAATAAAAGTTAGTAGACATGAAACTTAAATTTATGTGTAATATTTAATGCTACAAAAACACTGTATTACATATAAAAATTGTGGGGTATTTTAACCTTGACAATATATCTAAGGGAACTCAGAAATTTCACATTATTTTTTATAAAATAGAAGAAGCATTTCTGATTAGAAGTTAAGACAAAAATGTATTACAAATACAACTGAACTTTATGCTGATTTTACTTCTACTTCTCTTCATAGAAGTATATCCATACTATAAATGGAACTCTTGATATTAGCAAATACATATATTGTAGGAAGAAGAAATTATATAAGCACTTGTTTTGTTTAGGAAAACACACATATGTAGGACAATCTTTAAAACAAAAATCTGCGTGTCTTAGTTATAAATGCAAAATTATTTATCAACTTCATTAGGAGATAGATTTATCACTATGCTTGAGTAGTAAGCTGTTGCCCTGGGTAGAGTGCCATGGCATCATAGCTCACAGCAACCTGCAAATTTTGGGCTCAAGCAATCCTCTTGCCTTAGTTTTTTTGTATTTTTAGTAGAGACAGGGTCTTGCTTTTGCTCAGACTGATCTCAAACTCATGAGTTCAAGCAATCCACACACCTTGGTCTTCCAAATCGTTAGTATTAGTGGCATGAGCCACTGTGCCCAGCCTATAAAGCCATTTTTTTAAAATTATTACACAGGCAATAAAGAGTAACTGACAAACCTCTGTTCTATTTATGAAGTCTCCTCCCACCTAGAAATTGTGCAAAATTTCAACCACTTTTCTCATATTGACAGTAGTTATAGTTGAATTTCTAATTTTACTTAGAAAATGGTTCAAGATAAACATGTAACCTACCTGAGTTTTGATATTTCATTAACCTCCCTTTCCAAGAGCAAATTCACCCAAGCTTGTGATCAACCCAAATCACCCAGTAGGGCACTGCAAAAAATTTGATGGTGCTAAAATCAGATAAAAAAAAATTAGAGATAAAAGTAAGGGTGATAGATAAATGTTAATTAGTTCAGGATTGGCCTTCTCTAAACTTAAGGTCCCACTACCATAATGTGACATTGTGCCTAAAGGTACTATTAAGGCGCATGAGAATTCTAGAAAGTCTCCGGGACCTGAAAGTTGTATGTCATATATTACTTACCTTTTGTTAGCAGAATTTGATTATCACTATTTTTAAATAGTGAATGTGGGATAATATGTTTGCTTCAGAGATTTATTAAGTGTAACTATAGGAATTTTAACAGATAGCATTAACTTCTATTTTCCTTAAAAATAAAGAATAGTTAAGCAACTTTTGTAAGATTATCAATTATGGTCAATTATAATAAGTTGGATTTTTTTTAATAATTTAGATAGCTTTAAGTAGATGTGCCATTTGATCCTGCAATCCCATTACTAGGTATGTATCCAAAAGAAAATAAAAGACATTTTGCCGTAAGGACATTTGCACACGAATGTTTATAATAGCACAATTCACAGTTGCAAAGATGTGGAAACAACCTGGGTACCCTTCAACACACAAAAGGATTAATATATTCTAGTCTATGTATATCATGGAATACATTATAAAATGGAGATTTCATATTTATTCCAACAACTTGGATGGATATGGAGAATAGTGTCCTAAACTAAGTATCACAAGAATTGAAAAACAAGCATCACATGTACTCAGTAATAAACTAGAATTAGTAGATTTAAAACTATATGCTCACATAAGAGAAAAACTCAATTAAATTCAAATTGAGGGAAGGGGAGGAAGCAATTGTGTAAATTCCCACCCAACAGATATGCTGCACAAGTATATCGCACATTTTCTGTGTGACGTACACAACTACAACTCGGACTTTAACCTTACAGATAAAACTACAAAACCTAATCTTAGGTACCCCTGTATTAAACTGAAAAAAAATTTTTTTATTGTAGGGGATTTATTGAGGATACAGAGAACTAGGTTACACTGACTCCATTTGTTAGGTTAAGTCCTTCTTATAATTGTATCCCACCTCCAAGAGGTATGTCACACACTGTGACTCCCCCTACCCTCTCTCTCTTAACTTCTTTCTGGTCCTCTATTTCCCCACCTTCCACCACGTACTAGGTCATTAGTTGTCCTCATATCAGAATTGAGTACATTGGATTAAGCTAGAATTTAAAAAAAAAATGATTAAGGTAATACTCATGGCCTAGGTACAAGAAAACCTGAAGTTTAATAAGTCTACAGGAAAGACATACAAGGCCATCTAAAAGCAACACAAAGAAGGTTCTTAAAAATATCATTGCCATCTTTAATTTCATACCATGAACAAAATGTAAAACTAGTACCTGCATTTCATAATATACACTTAATTATATTTTCTAGAATTCTAAAGCCTACTTCTGTTTCCTTTTTTCTATGAAGCTTTCTTCTCCCTGTCAAATACCTATACTTTGTTTTAAGCGTAAAGCCTGACCCAAATACAATAGTCAGGATTATAGCTCACTTGGGCTATTTTCTAGGTTCTTATTCTTCTCATTCAATTATGCTCCTTATAAATTTCACTACTTTAATTTTAATATTCCAAAAGAATTTTTCATAAGAATTCAATAGCTCTCAATGTATGTCTGAGTAAATGTAATACATGTGTAGTCTTTTACTAAGACATCTCTTCAAAACTAAACCTTATCCTAAGGTCAATATTAGCATTTATAATAGAAGGCAATTTTTAAGATATGTGTGTCTTTCATCTCTTTTCATGCCATATTTTGTTCTCCTGGTAACTTTTAAGCGAAAAAAAAAAGTTGAAGTATGACTACATATGTACGCATTATTTGACAAATACATTGGTGGGTTGGGAAGTAATTTATTTTAGTTTATCTGGTTCACAATTTCTATGATAGAGATCTAATGCACAAATTTGTATTGACCACACACAATGTGTTTTCTGTGAGGGTGAGTAAAGAAAGACATATATTATGAATAAAGCATTTTTGGTGCTAAAATGCTACATCAGGCACCTTAATTTGCTGCAAATAAGACCAAATTAGAGTTTCAAATGAGAACATAGCTAGCTTGTGCTTCTGGTAGCAATGCAGCTTCCTAACAGCGTGTAAGCCATCACAAGATTTAGAGCTCAACTCAATCAGTGGCAACAAAATTAGAAATAAATAGAGGAGGATCAATACAAAGTGTTGTCTGGAATAATGAAACAGCCCCGGGCTGGAAAAATCTATTTTATTTTTCTTCTGTTAGCTAGTTGCTCTGGCAATTTCTGACTGAGCTCAGAAGAAACTAAGTCTACTTTGTTTATAAAGAGAAAGAAGAATCAATGAGGAAAAATACTATAGATGATACGTAGACACAAACATGTATAGATTATTATCCATAATAATTAAAAATAAACTGTAATACATACCCACACAAGCACAACCAAAACACCCCAGAAGTCATCCTATTGCTACAATATAACTTGAGTAACATATTATAGTATTTAGATTAAGAAACTTAGAGTGTTTTAATTTTTAAAATATTTGATTTGTACTCTCTTTATACACATAAAAGTGTCTGAGATATAAGAAGTATAATTCTGTTTCTTAATTTTTAGTACACTATGCAGCACTTGCTGTAATATTTTACCTTTTTATTATATTCTTACTGGATTTACATTCGAAAAACTATCAAACCTGAGATGCCTTCATTTAAATAGCAGTATATGCAGAACGATTGTATTAGAATGCCAACTATTCCAAGGCCAGTTTAGGTTGGCATACGTTTATGCTTTGTGTGTCGTTTTTCTTTTTCTAAGAGTTGTCAGAGAGAATAAAAACATAAAACATGTCAATACTACAGTCTCATCAATCAATAGTTTTAATTTATACATATAAATCCAAATGAGCTTACATGTTAGTTACTCTACTAAAGCCAGAGGTGTAACAAGTCATTTAGAAAAATAAACAATTTTCTACTTTTGTTAACTACAACTAGTGTAATCAACACGGTTGGATTAATGCTGTCAATAAGCGGTAATGTTTATGATAAAAGAAGAATACAGACCTAATTACTACCTTAGACCTTTGCAAAGGTGAGGAATGTTACTTTTGTACCTCCAAGGTAGGTGAGAATGAGAAACAGCTGTTTCATTTTCTGTGCCTTTGAGATGACCATTGAGACATCACCTCTTTCTCAGTTATTCAAAATGAGGTCACTGTCTGGTATCAGAATTCTCAAACATCATTTTCTAGAAATTAATCTCAAGGAATAAAACTTTGCATCACCCAAATTCTCTTGTGGATACTCTGAAAACATTTAAAACGAAGTCCAAAAACATTTTTTTTCCTTCCCAGAATATTGTACTCCAGTTGTAGCTTTAAGTCCTTACTTAGCCAAATTCTAAGTATCAGGAAAAGTCAAGCACTAAACAAGGTTAGGAGAATGATATTTCCCGGCTGGAACTTTTATTTTACCTTTTTCTTTTCCTTTTAGAATACTCCTCCCACCCTTTTTTTTTTTTTTTAATAAGGAGTAGATGTGTGTTTTTTGTTTTTCTTAAACAAGCAGTAGTTGTAAGTTTCTATCCTGATTACAGATTTTGAGGTAAAGTTAGCATCAGTCACCTTTTTAATACACATCATTTCTACCCTAGATTAATGTTGTCCGTTTATGAACATTATCTATATAAAACTACTGCGAGTACTCAGGGTTGGTTTTCCTTCACACATTGGATTTGTAATATTTATTCATTTTGTTGTACATAGCAGTAGTTCAATCTTTTTCTTGCTGTGTAAGATGTCTCTGCAATTTACATCATCTATTTATACATTCTGCTGATACACATTTGATTTTCCTTCAGTTTTTGCAATTATAAGTAAAACTACTAGTATTTCAGAGTATATCTTTGGGTGGGTATATTCACTCATTTCTCTTTCATCAGTACCTAGAAATGAAATTTCTTCGTTTATTTATTTATTTGACACAGAGTCTCACTGAGTCACCCTGGGCAGCCATGCTCTGGTGTTATAGCTCACAGCAACCTCAAATTCTTGGGCTCAAGTGATCCTCTTGCCTAGGCCTCCCAATTAGCTGGGACGACAGGTGCCAGCCATACCACAGCTATTTTTAGAGATGGAGTCTTCCTCTGGCTCAGGCTGGTGTTAAACCTGTGAGCTCAGGCAATCCACCCGCCTTGACCTCCTGAAGTGCTGGGATGGGGGCGTGATCCACTTTGGGGCCCTCTTTGTTTAGATTTAGTAGCTACCACCAAATAATTTTTCAAAGTGTTTCACTTGTTCTACTAAAGAAACTAACTGTCTTCAAGAGTTATTACCAAAATCCCTACAGAAGATTAGCTCCTAGCGATGTTTGGAAAAATATTTGTTAATTATACCTTCTGTTTCCAGATTGCTGATCTTGGGTGCCCGCCCCCGACAACGCTGTGGGTTTCCTTCCAGTGACTCCATCGGGCAAAAGGGCGAAGAAAATGAAAAAACAAGAAACAAAGGGCAGTTTTACGAGTTTAGCTGGGCCAGGAGACGGCATGTCTTTCCTCATGAGCTCAGCCCCACACACATGCAGCCCTTTGCTCCAGGCTAGCTCCATTTCTATTTCACACGCCATTGTTTTAAGCATAAATCTCATGAGGGAATGGCAAACAATTCTGATACAGTTCTTGCTATGCTTGCATTTTTCTTTTTTTTGCAGTTTTTGGCCAGGGCCTGGTTTGAACCCACCACCTCCAGTATATGGGGCCGGCGCCCTACTCATTTGAGCCACAGACACCACCCTGCTTGCATTTTCTAACTAAACTATTTCTTTATCTAACTACATTAATTGGATGGATTTATGTTTTACTTTTACTGTTTCAAGGTATTTAGGATCTTTAACACAAATAGAGGGTGGATCGGTGAAAAACAGCCCAAGAGCAGGACGGCAGACAAGACCCCAATGAAGTCACGCACAAATCACCGAGGTGACAATTAATACTCAGTCGGAGGCTTGTTGCCCAGACAGACAGAGGCTTCTGGTCATACTAAGGTGACGGAAGCAAAGAGATATTTTATCTCCTCATCTACTCCAGAACAAATCTTGCCTCTTTAACAAAGTTTAAACATTCTGCCTATCTAACTTTACAAATGCACTCCCTCTCCAAGGGCGGACAGCCCCACGCGTCTGGGCGATTCTCTCCTGCACTTGCTTAGAGACTACGGAGGCCGCATAGTTGCTATGGGCGAGGCGTAAAATTTCAGCAAAATGCTGCTTAAATTTTAAGGGTGCCAGGCCTCTAGCAGAGCCTTGGGCTAGGATCCAGATTGTCCGCATCCACTTGTCTCCTGTTTCTGTTTTCCTCCGCTCCTCAACTGCAATATTTTCGTAATTCAATTCCTATACTACTTATAATACTTGAATATTGGTTTTAATCTTATAAAATCATTATTACTAGTAACGCAAGCACATCAAGCTCTGACTCTTCCCTTAAGCACTCCCACATGCCCTTGCAGCTGATAGTTCCATCTAATGAGTTCTTAATTTCAGATATTTCAATGCTTTCTAATAGATTTAAACTATGTTAAATATCTCCTGCTTTTCAAATTTCATTCCTCTATTTTCTTAAACATAATATCAGTATTTTATATATATATATATATATATTTTTTTTTTTTGAGACGGAGCCTCAAGCTATCCCCCTGGGTAGAGTGCCATGGCATCACGCTCACAGCAACCTCCCAACTCCTGGGCTCAAGTGAGTCTCCTGCCTCCGCCTCCCAAGTAGCTGGGACCACAGGTGCCCACCACAATGCCTGGCCATTTTTTGGTTGCAGCCATCATTGTTGTTTGGCAGGCCTGGGCTGGGGATTCGAACCCGCCACCTTAGGTGTATGTGGCTGGCGCCTTAGCCGCTTGAGCCACAGGCGCCGAGCCGTATTTTTTATTTTTATGTTTTGCAGTTTTTGGCCAGGGCTGGGTTTGAACCTGCCATCTTCAGCATATGGGGCTGGCACCCTACTCCTTTGAGCCACAAGCGCCACCTGTAATATAAATATTTTAAAGTAACTTTGATAACTCTTGTATGAATTACATGTCTGTTTCCACAATCTATTTTCAATGCATTTTGAATATGTGATCATATTTTACGTCAAACTTTTGAATTTTCAATAGAACCCAGCTATTATGTATAGAAACAGTTTAGAAAGACTGGGTGATAATTTTTCATACAGGATTAATGATGTTTTTCTGCCAGGATATAGACTAACAGCGGATCTCTTTGATATTATTAGGTTTAGAGAATTCATAGGATGATGAAGCCACCACTGCTATCTAAAATTTTGAAAAGCTTGAAGTTCTCACTTACCATATTAGGGAAGAATCTTTAATGTTCCACAGGTTATTTCCAGACACTGTAGGAGCTGATCATCCACAGGGATTTGGGTAGTGGCAGGATTCACAAACTGGGAGACTTTCAGAAGTACCAGGGGGCTGACATGAACTGTATCAGCTGCTAATTGGAAATGGGGTGTTTGTCCCTTATCAAGCAGATGCATATGTATGGGAATCATCTGTTTTTTATTGGCTGATTATCATAAATGAGACATTGTCTCTGATGGGTTGCCTTGTAAAGTGTGTTCAGTGAGTTGCCATTGATTGGTAGCTACATTCTGATGGCTATTTACCACCATAGCTACAGAATAATCCATTTTTTGCTTAAGTTTGTGGGAACACTTTTATTGATATTCTTAAGCATTACTGGGTCTGGTTTATTTTAGTTTTCTTTAGCTTACGAGTATAACTCTAACTTCTAGGCCATGACTCTTACTTTTTAGGTGTATGGCTTCTTCCTTCAAAGCTATTTAGACCAAGATCCAAGATCTGTTTCCTCAGGCCAATAATACTGTGTTCTCAGTTTGTACCCTATTTCTGTACAAAATGATTTAGAAAAAAAAATACCCTCAGGGAAAAACATAGGCTACTAGCATACCTTATCTTGTATGTTTCACTCTTCTCAATGATTGTCAATGTTCAAATTCTTCCTCTAATAATTGTTATCCAAAACGTTTCAAAATAATTGTGTATATTTTTTCTCACATGTATAGTTATTCTACTCAGGAAAATCAGACCAATACAAGCTCATTCAACTTTGCTAAACTGCAAATCTTGGTAAAGAAAATTAATTTTAAAGGTCAAATAAAGAAGTTGTAGAATTGATTCATAATACAAGGCAGTATGCTTTCTCAATCAACAGAGTTTGACTATGATACCCAGAAATGCATTTATACTGGAATAAACAGGCACTTTGATGTACAAATTCTAGAACCACCAACTAAGTGGTGATTGAAAAGATTTACAATTTTCGAACACATAAAGTAACACCCAACTCTGTTTGCCTGACCTCACTCATTATTTACGGAGTGCTTCTATCATTATGCCCTTCTATAACCTTCAACTTGTTTAACTTGGACTTTGGATTCAACGATGTAGCTTGTTTTACCCAATGAGATAACACCAATTTTATACAAGCAAAATCTTGAAAGGCCATTTTCACATTTCCCTTCTCTCTTTTCAAATTCTTCCACTGCCAGGGGAGCAAGCAGACCAACCGGAAGGAGGAGGATGAACAAGACGGAGGAGTAACCCTGCGAGTAAAATATCCTAGGGTAATAAGCCCCCCATGTAACCCACTAGCTCATTTCAAACATGTAAATCCAGGGAAGACAATCTGAGCCCCACCCAGATCAGTACAATGCACAGACTTGAGAGAAATAATAAATAGTTAGTGTTCTAAGCTGTTATACGTTAGAGAGGGTTGTTACTCAGAAATAGCTAACTATACATCAGGGTAGTCAAGATTATAGGTTGATCTGGTTCATCTATTCCCTTAAAAATTTGGAGGTATCCTGAGTTGAGAGTTATAAATTGTGATAAAAACCCTCTGTAGACAAAGCATCTACCCAAGCTGTTCCACATGACCCATCTCAAATTTGAGAGCAGGAGAAAAAATAGAAATGTAAAACACATTCTGTCAGCCACGTGTCAGTCATAAAATCCTTTGTGTTTGACTTAGGAGCCTCAGGTTGTCATCAGCAAATCTGAAACTATGTCGTTCATATGGGGTAAAACATCTGACCCTTTATCATTCTTGACCCATATTGTTAGATAAATTGTCCATTGCAGTAAGATAAGACAAAACCATGAAAGTGATTAGAATTGAAAAGAAGAACATAAACTCTGTTTGTGTATGAATTGAATAAATATAGATGGTAATCATTCTTCAAATCAAGTTAAAACAAATATTGATAAATACAATAAAGTGTCTGATTTTACACTCAACATACTAAAATATCATTCACTGATATGAACAGAAAAGAGAAGAGGAAACACTAAAAGAAAAGATTCATTCCACTATATGTAACGAGATTAATTCCAAATGTTTCCTTTTTTGAGCAAATACATGAGTGTGAACAAGTGAAACAATACAATTATTAAATGAAACTATGGGTGATTTTTCTCGAATCAGGAAATTGCTCCATTAGAACTAAAAATTGAGCAAGAATAGGAAACATAAAAATTCAATTTCATTTTTTAAGAAATACTTGTGAAAAACAACCATAAGAAAAAATTACTTATTCAATCTTTAATGTCCAGAATCTCTAAAATCAAATGGATCATTTCAAAGTTTTAATGAAGTGAAAAGCCATGAACAAGGTTAAGCTCTTTAGGGAGTATTTGCTTAAAAATTAAAGCTCCAGGATCAGTCAGGTTCTCCCATCTCCTTCAACAGTGATCTTTGCTGTGACAAGTGCCTCTTGATTTCATCATGTAATCTTGAACATTTAATTACATTTACAGTTACTTTTTTTTTGACGAAAGCCTTTAAATTCATCATTCCAGAAACTTTCATATCTTTACTTTTTAAGATTTTCTTATTCTGATATTTTTGAAATATTTCCTTTATTTCATTAATCTAATTTCATTAATTTCACCCCCATTTCAAGAAAGCATAAATTTTACAGACTGTGTTTTCCTCTTTCTTTTGCTCAAATGTTGACATTTATAGGATAATATTTTTGTTTTTTTCAAATATTTGGTAATCCAAAAACAAATGTTGAGGAATGCCAGGCAAGTTGGTCATGATCATAGCTCTTTAGCTCCAAGCTCTGTGACATGATCAAGATACTTGATGGTAGAACAGTTATTAGAAAAATAATTTATATTGTCTCCCATTAAACTTCATGTTTATATGTTTATACTAATCCACATTCCAAATATTGCATCTATGGATTGCATACTAATCCACATTCCAAACATGGCATCTTGGCCTCAGCGTATTATATATATATTTTTACCAGGAAGCAATGCACATTATCATTGATAGAATGATATGTTTGTAAGTTCTACCTTAACCTTTTGTTTTTATGAGTTTTACCATGGCAGGATCTTGCTGTGGTCTACTATGTATTGACAGATAGTGGAAAGTGGAAAGCTACTATCTGGTATAATTTCATTTGTACACACACCTTTTGGAAGGGGATCAAATAGTTAATGGTATGTGTACTTGTATTTATTTATTTATTTATTTATTTATTTATTTTCAACCCCTCTCCCTCCTCCCAGCCCTGGCCACCTTGTTTTTATTTATTTTATATATTTTATAGCAACCTTTAAGGGTGTGCCACACCTCAGAGGCTTTTCTTGAATTCCATTTTTCTTTGACTTCAGCAAAACATATCTTATGTGTTTGTCTTCCTGAAACTTTTATTGCCGCTTTCCTATTTTTATAGTCCCCAAGTTATTGTATTGGATTCTTTCATTATTTTTTACTAGTTTACTTATTTTAAAATAGCAGCACCATAGACCCTTGCCATCATTTTCACCTTGAAAGTGGCAAAAGTGTTTTTCCAGAAGAATCATTTTACAGTAAGGTAGCATTTCAGTCTTTTTTTATTGTATTTCAAGTTGAAAACACCTATTGATTTCCTGAAATTTTTGGATTACAGTAAGAGATAAAAGAACATAAAATGTGCCATTTCATCAAATGATATTAAAATATTTTGACAGTTTATTAGGAAAAAACTACCTTGAGTTCCACCTTTTTTCTGAAAGAGGTTTAGTCTTTAGTACATTTCATTCTATTGATTCTTCTAACCTATATTTTTAAGTAATACTTACATGGCTTATTAAAAAAAGTGAAATTTCTTTAGCATTAGAAGTGACAAATAAGCTGTATTTATCCATCTTAAAGCCAACATTTGTTGGGTATCTACAATACTGAGCCAGACACTGTATTAAGAACTGGGGATGAAGAAGAGCAGAAAGTACCTTTGATCAGATGGTCATGGGGGGAAAACGATTCGTCTGAATAAAGCAACGTTAAAAGAAATTAACTTGGTATTGGAGGTATCAAAATATCCCAGATGTAAAGAGTTACAGAGAGATAAGGCCTTTTTTTCCTTTCAGTAGTTGCCAAAGGTAAATACATTCACCTGGCAACAATGGCCTTCATTCTCTTGTTTTCCACCATTCACTTTTGCCTTTCTCTTTTAACAACTGATTGACAAAGCCCCTTTTGTTTTTTCAGAGGGCAGTTGGGTCTTGCTGTCTTCTGTATCCTCTCACTCACCAATGTAATTACGTTGCTTTAAAGTCTATGTTAAGTTAATTAAAGTGGATTTAGAGTCTTCCTGACATTTTTCCTGTTGATTGACAATACTATCTTCACCTCTCACTTTTTAATTTAAAACTTATCAGATTATTTGGCCATAAAATCATGATGCTTACTTTGACATTTTTGGTCCCAGTTTTTAAATACGAATCGCTATACTAACGCTTAACTCCTGGTTTGACTTTCAAAGTTCATAGAAATTGGTAGAGATAAGATATGCTTTAATAACTTTTTATCTACTCATAAATGTAGTTTGTTCTTTTGATTACTAGAAGATTTTTCAGACTTTTTGCATATTATAGGCTCTGTATTTTTGTTGTTGTTGTTTTTGTTTTTTGCAGATTTTTGGCCAGGGCTGGGTTTGAACCCTCCACCTCTGGCATATGGGGCTGCTGCCCTAGTCCTTTGAGTCACAGGCACCGCCCAAGGCTCTATATTTTTTTGGTAGAATACACAGTGAACACAACAGATGAAGTCATTATTCTCTAAGGATAAGTTATCCTTTCTGGAAGGAAGCACAGATAACAAACTAAAGCACAAATAATATAGTGTACAATGGTATTAAGTGCTATGTAAATAGTATACAGCAGGATAAATGGACAGAGAGTGGTGGGAGTGAGGACAGCATACTTACTCATTAAGAAGAGTCAGATGATTCTCTTTTAAAAGGTATATAGCCAGAAAGGGCAAATGTTTATGCAAAGAGCCACATCCAATCACATTGAAGAGTATTTCAGCAGAAGGAAGAACAAGAACAAAGATCCTGAGATGGGGATAAAGACAGTTACTTGGAGTATAGAAAGGAGACTTGTGGAATTTAGTACAGAATGGTGGTTTAAGCAAGAGGAAAGAGTCTTGGAATGATAAAGACCTAAATACCATTTTCATTTCTAAGTTAGAAATGTGAGCTTGATATCTTTAAGAAGACTGCCCGGATGCTATGTACTCATTCATGTTTGTTATCTATTTCCCTGGCCCAGCATGTATATTGTTCTCTTACTCACACTATATCACACTAATAATGTCACACCAAATATGACATTATTTACAAGAGCAAACACATCAGTAAATTTTACAGGTGAGGAAACTAAGGAGTTAGTACTTTTTTAGCAAACTAATGCATTTGTCTAACTCACTGATACAGTTGAAGTGTCTTGGGGGTTCTTTGTATAATCAGTTAACTCTCTTTATCACTGGTTTCTACTATTTAGAAACAATGCTCTGGAGTCAATTCGGTGTCTATGTTTAGCTTTATTAACAACTAATAACTAAAAAAATCTGTAATCCTTATTACATGTAAGATGAAGATCACAAATTCAAGGTGAAGTCAAAGTGGGGTTGTGGGGAAGGTGAAATGAATTAGGCTTTCTCACCTCCAGGCCATGAGGTACCAGGCCTGATGGGCGCAAGATGCCCAATTGTTTTGAATAACTATGATTAAGCTGGCAGGTGCTGTGAGTTTTTCAATAATCACCATTAGTGTGTAATGTGAAGCCACTGTTTTTCTGGCTACTATATAAGGCCCCAAAGCTTTCTGCCTGTGGAGAAAAGGAGCTTTCTGGGTCGGTTTGCCTGCCTCAAGGAGCTGGCTGAAGGCAGATGTCCCTATGTCTGCTTGGTGGCTGCCACAAACTGAGTAAAGGGCATGCATGTCACAGCTACCTTCATCTCCTCTGTACTTTTTTGGTTTGTCCCAATCCAGTTCGAACTTTTCAGCCCCAACCATTGGCACCCAAGAAATTAAGTTCTGAAGGCTGAGAATGTAACCAAAGAACGGAGCATGAGGTAGCAGGGAGCAGAAAGAGACTTGCTTCTCCTCTCATTCATCTATTTAAACATCAGATAGAACCACCCGGAGAGTCAGAAATAGATTCTCATTGCTGAAGCTGTTCAATGACTCTGTACCTTGGTAATAATCCAAAGACATTTGACTCTTCATTGATTCAACTGACTGATCTTCCACCACAGCAGTGAACAGAGAAGACGTGGCCTGTTGGAAATCCATCCTGCCAAAGGTAAAATGGCCCTGAAGTGTGTGTGGGGGGAGATAATAATTCCCTGCAATGCTATTGAATGCAATTTATGAATGATCTTTTTCTTTTATATTCATTATATTTCTCCTTTGTAAATTGTGCACTATGTGTCTATAATCAAATTCAGAGAAAATAGGGAAGGTCATGTTGGCAGCTGAATGGCACATAGACAATGGAAACAGAGTAGAAGGATATTTTGAACTTGGATTCAGGAGATTAGTTATTATTTATCTATTGTTGCATCATAAATTATTCCAAAATTTAGTGGCATAAAACAGCAATATTATTTCTGTTTCTCAGAAATGTAGACATGATTAATTCTGTTGCTCAGGGTCCCACGGGCGTCAATCAAGGTGTCAGCTGGGGCTGCAGTAGTAATCTTGAGTGTTGGGAAAGATTTGCTTCCAAGTTTACTCTCTGGGTTGTCAGCAAGGTTTTTCTCATGTGCTATTGCTATGAGGACCTCAATCCTTTGTTGACTTTTGGGCAGAAATTGCCTTTCATTTCTTGCCAAGTGATTCTCTTCATAAGGTAGCTCATACCTTGATGGCTTTCTTTATGAGAACAAGTGCTGAGAGGAGAGAGAAAGAGAGAAAGAAGGTAGAACTAATTGGGAACCCATTTAGAACCTGCATATCATATCTGCATAATTTAGGGGAGTATGCTTTAATAAGCTGTTAGATCCCTGCTCAGCTTCCAAACAAAAGGCTCTTTCCTCATCTGTTAAATGGGATCATGATACTTCCCTTGAGAACATCATGTTGGGAGAATCAAGGCAAAATATGTCTGGGAAAACATGTTAAGAGCATCAGGTACCTTACAGAAAGAAATCAATGCTAATGCTGCTATTCTTAGATATAATGTAAAGAAAAATAATAGTTTGATATGCTATTATTGAAATAACCAATACGTGATGAGATTTGCTTAAGGAGCCTACAGAGGAACATTTTAGAGTGTGCCAGAAGGTAAAGATAAAACCATAATTTTTTGAAAAGATGTAGGTTTTAAATAGTTGGTAGAGTGAGGGAAACAGTTACTCATTTACTTCACAAGTACTTTTGAGCACATTTGTAGTGACAATGAAACCAAATGTGGTTTGGCTGCAGATCTAAAGTGAGTTTAAATTCCCCTTAGTATTAGAAGTAAATGTGGAGTGGGGTAGTGAGTGCCTTAAACATATATATAACTAGTTTTGATGACTGTCCTTTACACTTGCCTGAAATTCCTTCATGGAACCTAAACAAAAATACTTAATATTTAAACTTACAATTTATAAACAGCTTTGGAAGACCCAAGAATGATTCCATGTTAATAAGTATGCTTCAGGATGGGCACTTAAGTACTGATTAAAACTTTCTCATCAGTGGCTTGTAAGCAGAGTAAGTTCAGTGCATAGAAGCAAAGAACAGAATGGTTGCTGGGAGCTAAGGGAGTGGAGGTTTGGGAGTATGTTGGTCAAAATATACAAAATTTCAGTTAGTTGGGTGGAATAAGTTCAAGCACTCTATTGTACAATATGGCAATGATAGCTAATAGCAATGTATTCTATTTTGGAAATTGCTAAGAGAAATTTTAACTGTTCTCACCACAGAAGAAAATTATATGATGTAATGCAAATGGTAATTGGCTTCATCAAACCATTTCACAATGTAGATATATTTCAAAATATCTCCATGAACACAATAAATACTGATGCCTTGGCTCTTACTTTTACCAAATAAATCATGACCACTAGGGTTGGGTTCAAAGTATCAATACTGGTGAAGTTCATCTGGTGATTCTAACACTCAGTTCAATGGAGAATCTGAGTTACAACAAAGAAAATATTGATGCAAATTTGAGAGTTGTGTGCGTGTACAGAAAGTACCCAATTCAAATTCTTTCAAAATATATGACCTCTTCACTCTTCAGTACTCAAAGGCATTTACAGTTACTTTGTCTTGTAGAGTTCTTTTGGATGAATATTCCTGATGGCTTGTAAAGAGTTAGAACCATCAAGTTATCAAATTAATGATATGTCATCACCTCCTAACACAAAATAGGTGTTATGTTTCTTACAGCAAATGCTAGATTAATGTCATTTTCATCACAAGGAGTTCAAAATCAATTTCAATGCTAATCAGTGGTTGAAAGAAAGAGATTAGTCATGCGATGAATGCCTGTTACTCTTTCAAGCAAATCTTTTATGAGATGCTCCCTGCTGAGGTGAACAAGGTCATGAGGCCATGATGTCATAAAGCAAGAGTTATCAGTTAAAAAAAAAAAAAAGAAAATATATCCTGGAGAGGAGTAATTTAAATTAAAACTTTCTTAATGGAGTTATTTTTGCCTAAAATGAACTATCACTCCAGAAATAGAGTGAATATGTTGCTTTAAGATAAAAATAAAAATGTTATCTAGAAGTTCACTTGTATGGTTCTGGAGAATTTCATGTCAAATTATTTTTTAATATAAAATTCTTAATCTCAAAGCTTTTATTTTCATCTTTACGATGTAATGTTATTTTGGACTGATATTGCTGTATTTTTTCCCCTGCATTGCTGTAACCTAGTCATTGAAGGGAATGCAGTAACACAATGATATTCCTAACAGAAAATGCGGTGTTATTACTGGGTTCAATGGTAATATGGAAAGTGCTCAAAGGAAGTTTTTTTTTTATTATTATTTTACTACAACTCTCTTGTTCATTTATAGTATGGGTTTAAATAATATCTTGAAACTATAATTATTTTGCATATACAAAAATGTTCTCTATGGAAAGAAATTTAAATCTTTATGAATAGATTTTCAGTTTAAGAAAATTATTTAAAAACTTGAGCATGGAATCTTTTTGCATGATATTCCTCTACTGTAGAAAAAATTCAGGAAAGAAATGATAAAATATTTTTAGACTTTGTCATCTTGCCTAGAACTTTAGTAAAAAAGCATGAACTTTATGCAATAAGTTCAAATGTAGATTATAAATTGAACTGAAGTGCAAAACAATTTGTGTTTCTTACCATTGACAATATATTGAGGACATGAGCTTCCACACCTATCCCGGCAGAGCAGTGGTTCTCAACCTTCCTAATGTCGCCCCCCTTTAATACAGTTCCTCATGTCGTGGTGACCCCCAACCATAAAATTATTTTCATTGCTACTTCATAACTGTAATTTTGCTACTGTTATGAATCTTAATGTAAATATCTGATATGCAGGAGACCCCCAAAGGGATCGCCACCCACAAGTTGACAACCACTGTGGTAGATGAAATGGGGCATGTTCATTCCCTCAAATCAGCAGAAAACCTTTACTTCTTTTAAACTTGAGTTTTTATGTTGCTACTATTGGGTTCTTGAGTCATTTACTATAATATATATACTCATTTTTGAGCAAGGTCCTCTTAGCATCATTAATTATGGAGAAAAAGAACCAAACAGGTGTGTAAGTGAAAGGGCTTTTTAGGCACCACCTTAATCTATGCCGGGTTAGAAACAGTGGGTGTGATGTTTGTGGTAATTGTGACCTTGGCACAGACTGTGGCAAGGTTAGATTTTTATCTGATGGTCTTCTTTACTACAAAGCTTCTCTTATTTCTTCTTCTTTTTTTTGAAGTTTTTGGCTGGGGTCGGGTTTGAACCCGCCACCTCTGGTATATGGGGCCGGAACCCTGCTCCTTTGAGCCACAGGTGCCACCCCTCTCTTATTTCATTTTGACCAAGTACCCGTTGTCTTTTTCATTCTGATACCTGAATTTATTAGCTCTTTTCTATTTCATTTTATTCCTGCTGGCAAAATGAACAATTCTCTGCTTAATTGTTAGTAACTTACAATGCCTTGTTAAACATGGCAAACAGGAAAAAAATACATGCTATCAACAAATTCTTTCTAAGCTCACACTACCCGCTTCCCCCTAGGTCAAACGGATGTATTCTACATCTTCCAATCTGTTGCTGGTACATTGTACTAAATATTTCCCACTATTCAATATGATACTAGATCATACTCTAATGACATTTTTTTCCTCACTGCCTATTCCAGTGCTTGTAAAACAATACTACAAGTACCAGATTTTCATTTTTCAGTACCCAATCAGGTATTAATTTCTATTTCAGACAGGATGGGCTCAATTATGTTGCCTTAAAAACAAAACAAAAATCTCAAAGCCTATTTTTAATAGAGTAGTTCTAATTTTTACAGAAAAATTGAAAAGTACAGTGTTTATATCCTTGCCTCCCTGATTATCCTGATAATTAACACCTGACATTAGTGGGCTGCATGAATTATAATTGATCAACCAATGTTGATACATTAATAATACTAACATTTAAGGTTCACATCCTGTTTTGTATATTTCCATAGGTTCCACATTGTCCTACAGAATTGATTTCCTGTCCTAAAAATCCTCTATGCTCTGCCTATTCATTCCTTCTTCTGCCCAAGCCCCTAGCAACCACTGATCTTTTTCTTTTGTCTTTAGTTTTGCCTTTCCAGAGGGTCATATAGCTGGAATCCTGTAGGATGAAGCCTTCTCACACAGCCTCTCTCTCAAAACAATGCACATTTTAAATTCTTCTATGTGGTAGCCTGGCTTGACAGTTTATCTCCTTTTGTTCGATGATGAATAGTATTCTATCAACTGGATGGCTCCCAATTTGTTTGCCCGTTCACCCTCTACAGGACATTTTGGTTATTTCCGAGTTTTAGCTATTATGATAAAGCCGCTTTAAACATTTGGACGTAAGTTTTTATGTGGACACAAGTTTTCAAGTCTTTCGAGTAAATATCCAGGAGTGTGATTGCTGGAACATATGGTAGCACTCTTTAGCTTTGTAAGAAACTGCTAGACTGTCTTTAAAAGTAGCTATACCACTTTGCATTTACGCTAGTAATGAGTGAGAGTGCCTGTTGCTGCACACTGGGGCAGCGATTCGTGTTGTCAGTGTCTTGTGTCTTGGTTGTAGCCATTCTTTTTTTTCTTTCTTTCTTTCTTTTCTTTTCTTTTTTTTTTTTTGAGACAGAATCTTATTACATGATCCTCAGAAGAGTGCTATGGCATCACAACTCATAGCAACCTCAAACTCTTGGGCTTAAGCAATTCTCTTCCCTCAGCCTCCCAAGTAGCTGGGAATACTGGTGCCTGCCACAATGCCCAGCTGTTTTTTGGTTGTAGTTGTGTTTGGTGGGCCTGGGCTGAGTTTGAAGCTGCCAGCTCTGGTGGTCCATGTGTGGCTGGGGCCCTAAAGGCTGAGCTACAGGTGCCAAGCCTAGCTGTAGCCACTCTAATATGCATGTAGTTGTATCTCATTGCTGTTTTAATTTGCAATTATCTAATAACAAAAAGATGCTGTGAAACACCTTTTTGTCTCATTTGTCATGTTTGTATGTTCTTTGGTGAGGTGTCTGTCTCCATACTTAGCTCATATTTTAATTGAGTTGTTTTCTTGATTTAAGATTTCATCATGTATTTTGATACACACCTTTTATCAGATATTTGCAAATATTTTTTTCTCAGTCTGTGGCTTGACTTTGTATTCTCTGAGCAGTGGCATTTGCAGAACTTTATACTTTTAGTAAAGCCCTAATTTTCTTTAGAGTCTTTTGTAAGCAGTGTTCTATAAAATAGTCTCTGAACTCAAGGTTACCTGGGAATTCTCCTATGTTATCTTCTAAGTGCTTTTAAATTTTGCATTTTAAAATTAGGTATATTCTTCATTTTGAGTTGATTTGATATGTTCAAGGTCTGTGTCTAAATTTTTTTTCATGTGTAAGTTCATTCCAACATCTATTATTTATTTATTTATTTTTGAGACAGAGCCTCAAGCTGTCCCCCTGGGTAGAGAGCTGTGGCATCAAAGCTCACAGCAACCTCCAACTCCTGGGCTCAAGTGAGTCTCCTGCCTCAGCCTCCCAAGTATCTGGGGCCACAGGCACCTGCCACAATGCCCGGCTATTTTTTGGTTACAGCCATCATTGTTGTTTGGTGGGCCTGGGCTGGATTTGAACGAACTACCTTAGGTGTATGTGGCTGGCGCCTTAGCCACTTGAGCCGCAGGCACTGAGCCCAACATCATTTTTCCTTTCACTTTCCCTTTTCCATTGGATTCTTTTTCTTCCATCATCAAAAGTCATTTGACTACTATGTGTCACTCTGTTTCTCAGCTTTCTATTCCTCTTTCCTGGTCAATTTATCCTTTCACCAATACCACTGTGTCTTAATTGCTGTAGCCTCGTAATAAATCTTGAAGTCAGGCAATGTTAGTTCTAAAACTGCCTTTCTTCAACTATTGTGTTGACTATCCTGAATCTTTTGCCCTTTCAAATAAGGTCCTGAATCAGTTTTTTAATATCCACAATACGTAAAGTTCTTAACTGGGCTTGTATTTAATCTTCAAATTTCATTTAGCATAATATCCTGCAGATGCATCTGTGTTTTAGAAAATGACTAAATTCTCTTAAGATTAAATAATAATCCATACTAAAAGAGAGTGCCGGGAAAACACTTGAAGATACTGGCTTGGGAAAATATTTTATGAGGAGGAACCCCTAGGTAATTGAAGCAACACCAAAAATATATTTCTATGATCTGATCAAGCTAAAAAGCTTTTGCACAGCTAAGGACACTGTAAGTGAAGCAAACAGATAGACTTCAGAATGGGAGAAGAGTTTTGTAGGTTACGTTTCTGACAAAGGTCTTATAACTGGAATTCACAGAGAACTCAAATCAATTATAGAAGAACAAACAACCCCATTTCCTTGTGGGCAAGAGACTTAAACAGTAACTTCTCTAAAGATAACAGGTGCATGGCCTACAAACACATGAAAAAAAATGCTCATCATCTTTAATCATCAGAGAAATGCAAATCAAAACTACTTTGAGATATCAACTAACTCCAGTAAGCTTAGCCCACATCACAAAATCCCAAAACTGTGGATGTTGGTGCAGATGTTGGTGAGAAAGGAACACTAAACTGCTGGTGGGACTGGAAACTAATACAGCCTATTTGGAAAGAAGTATGGGGAATTCTCAAGGAATTAAAAACTGACCCACCATTTGATCCCACAATATCATTACTAGGTATCTACCACGATGAACAAAAATAATTTTACAATGAAAACATTTGCACCAAAATGTTTATTGTGGCCCAGTTCACAATAGCCAAGTCATGGAAGCAGCCTAAATGCCCATCAATCATCAATAGATAAGCAAATTGTGGTGTATGTACACCATGGAATACTACACAGCCGTAAATAAGGGGAGACTTTACATTTTTTTATGTTTACCTGGATGGAGCTGGAACATATAACTGGTTTTATAGCTACCAGTTTTTAATTACTTCTAAGTCCTCCTTTTTGATTCTTCTTTTCTTATCCACTTTTTTCTTTCTATATGATTCAGTTTTTCTCTCTTAGCACATCAGTTGTCTGTCTTTTGAAAATAAACATTAACTGATTTCCCTGGGGTATAAAAGATGCATTTATAGATATTAAGTCTTCTTTCAAATAACACTGTAGGATTTCACAGTAATGAAGTTATAACACCATTACAATCCCTTCTTCCCATTCCTTATAAAATCACAGACTCCTGTCATTTACCATAAGCTATAGTCACCTTAAATCCTGCTCTTATTTTTTAGTAAACATTAAGAATTGAGAAGAGAGTTGTGTATGTAATGCCCCATTTGAAGTCTTTCTGTCCCAATAGCTTACTATCTTGTCTGATCAAGCCAATTGATGACTATGTGCTAAACTGATACACTTTTAAACTGTCTTGGTTACCTCATCTATGACTCTATTTAGCAAAAACGTTTAAAACCCATTTAGTGTTCAATGTTATGATTAAAAATAAACATTTTTATTTTTAATAAAATAAAAATATTTTATTAGATATTAATAAAATAATTTATTAAATATTAATATTTTATTAATAAAATAAATAAAAAGATTTTTAAAATTTTTTTATCTGTAAGACCATTCAAAGTAGAAAAAAGGTCATGTCTTACCTCACATTTTTACTTGATAATTTCTTTCCCAAAAGAAATAAAACCTTTAATAAAACACCAACATTTTTGATAAGTGTATTTACAGGATTTATTTTTGCCCTGTGTAACAAAATGGTAACTTTAATATTGTTACCTTTAAAATTCTGTAACAGAACATGAACGGCACTTGCTGTAATGTAATGTTAGGTGTGAGTCTCAGGCATCTTTGTGATTACCTATTTTTTAAAAAATTCAGTATGAACTTATTGCTTAAGATAGGTAAGAACAGGAAACCTGGAGTGTGGTCACAAGTTTAAGAGCTGTTTGTAGCAACAACAATCTCTTACACTTTGAAATAACAAATAAACACTTTAGTATCTATTTTGATTTTTATTAGCATCTCTTAGCTGTTTTCATTTTTCTGAGATATGTTACTTTTCCTATTGTGTTTATAAAGCTTAGAATTCCAGAACTAGACTGAAAAAATCCAGAGAGAATTTTTGTAACATTCAGATTCCGTACTATCTTACTCTTACAATATCCAGAAAGTTTAAGTTTGTGACACCCAAACTTTGAGTATGGAATAAAACTATAATAAACAAGAGTTTAATTTTACTTTTTATCTAGCTCTAGTAACATAAAAACTCATTTCATGCCAGCCTTTTTCTTTGAAGTCCTAGCTTCCATTTGGTTTATAGGGATATTTCTAGTAAATACAAAAATATTTGTCATTCAGATAAATATTTCATAAATAACTATGTTTAAATACCCTTTAAATACCCCCTAATGGTAGCTATACATAGCATAAGACTGTATCTAGCACATTTTAATATGCCATTTTGTTTTAAGATTAAAAATTCACATTGCAAAAGTAAATAAAATAATGGCATAAATATTATCTAACTGTTGAATGCTGTATGAGAAAAGAAACCGAGAGTAATGAAGCAGTGCCCAGGCCCTGAAAGGAATGTCATTAGGGACACTGATGGAAAATAAATTACCCAGTAGGATATATTCTATAATGAAGAATAATTATTATTTTATTTCTGTGGTCTATGACTCAGGTTCAACTCAAACCATGAGATATAATTAAGTGTAAAATAATCGTTTGGATTCTTTAATAATAGAGGATACATCTTCGCATAAAATGTCATGAAAATTAATACATATGCTAAATACTTAACATAGCGTCTATACCTATAATTTCTGAGTGATATTTTGTTACCATACTTTCAAATTTCCAATGAAATACGCTTTCTCTAAGTTTTTCCAGAGAAAAAGAAAAATGTATTTTTAATGTCAAATGTGTGCGTTGGAGAAGCAACAACCTAATTTAGTAAAAAATAAGAAACTTCCACTAATGCAAGTCCCTTTATAAAGATAATGAATATTTATCCTGGTTTTGAAATGTAGACGCTCTCACAATCTATCCTTTAAGAATCTCATTTGGATTTCCTGAAATTAGGAAGGTATAAATGAATAGAGCAGTTGTGGCTTGTCAATTTATTATTTTTGTTCTTCACAAAATTTTGAGTGTTTACAATAGAATGCCTGCCCTGGAAATCCCAGAAAAATGTAATAGACTTTTTATGCATATGGCTTAAAGCTTCCTTTTTGATTTGGTTGGTTGTTTATAGTAACAGAATGACCATGCCTTCCCCAGATATATTTAGTTTCTTCCTTGGCCCATAGAAACATCATGTTTTCCGTTCTACTCTTTTTTTTAATGCATTTAGTTGGGAGGTAGTATCTGGCAAATCTCTGTTTAATATAATGTGAGAAGAATGGATACGCAATACAACCAAGTTCAGATTGTAACCTCTCCTTCAGACAGTATTTTATTTTCTTTTTTCCCCCTCATTGCAACCTCATAAGCCATGTATTAAGTTAATCAGTTTCAAAGGATGGACAAATGGACAGGGCATGGTTTCCTAATGCCAACCATATTGGGTTGTGATATGAATGAGTATTCAACTTTCAAGATTAGATCACTGAATTTTTATACACTTTCTGTTATACCAGCTAGTCTTATACATCCTAAACCTATAGAATCTAGTTTAATTTACAAAATATATTATATACAGTGTAATAGAATGCAATCCAGAGTCTTAAAAGATGTAATTAAAATTGAAATCTAATAATATAACATTTTGAGAAAACTGAGAGTAAAAACATCTACCTTTTGTTAATATATTTGTTATAATACTGTAACACAAAATACGTGTTATACCACAATTATAGCATTGTCTGCACTTGTGTTATAAACGTGGTACAGACTGAGATTCATAACTCTTTGTAATTATAACTCAGAGGTAAACACAGAGTAGGTGTGTCTTTTGAGAATTATACAAAATAAAGTACAAGATTTCTTCTTGTTCCATTTAGTTTAAAATAAGATACAACCTAGGAAACACTTTTGGTGTATTTTTGAAATTTAATGTAATCAATCATGAAGAATTAGAATTATTTTGTATGCATCTGGGTCATCTTCAGCCTACAAATTTACTTGTCATTGAATTTTATTAGCAAATGAACTGTTTAGTTCTAACTCTAATGGTAGTAAATCACAAGGCATTTCATTAGGATTTTTCTTTTCAGTAGGTTATATAAATATAACTTTTTGTCACGGTAATTATTTAATTGTAATTATCATCAATAACATGAAAGATACTTCCATTTTTATAATGTTATTTATTTATAGAGAAACCACCACTTGGGCTCATAAAGGTCAGATGGGTAGATTGCTTGAGCTCCAGAGTTCAAGTTCAGCCTGAGCAAGAGCCGCACCTGTTGTCTACTAACAACAGAAAAAAATTAGCTAGATGTTGCTGCAGCCTCCTATGGTCCCAGCTACTCAGAGGCTGAGCTAAGAAGATTGCCTGAGCCCAAGAGATTGAGGTTACTGTGAGCTATGACATCATGGCACTGTAGCCTGGGGCAACAGAGTGAGACTCTGTCTCCCCCCACACCAAAAAAAAAGTTCCTCCCACCAATACAAGTGTGAATTTATGCCAAGCCAAAGTGCCATAGTGATATAAATATTCCCTAGGACAGTATACTCTCTTCAGCCATGGATACATGTTATATACTGAGCCATATATGCATATATGTGTGTGTATATCTACACATATATAGTCAATTATAAATGCTATCCATGAAACTTTATTTGTAAAGACTCATCAAAAGCTCCTAATGAATATATTTCCACAATTTGTGATGAGCAGGCCAAATGATATTTGTGTCTTAATTAGACAGGAAAAGAGACAGTGTGCTCTAATTTAAAAACAACTCTCATGGGGAAAAAAAAATGGATCTTGTACCATGCAATTAGGCATATTTCCATCAGTAGCATGGCTCTAAAAATTGATCTCAGGCACTGGTAAAATAGAAATTCTTTAACATAAGCATCAGCCAAGAAAAGCTTTTGCTATAAGTAATACAGAAAATGAAAATTATATAATGTCCATATTTATCTTCCACAAAGTTATGTAGATTTTGTATTAAAAAAAATACTATTGCTTTCACACTTTACTATGTGCACAAAGCCTAATTATAATATTGTCTCTTTTTCTATTTGAATGTGTCAGTTTTCATATTATGACTTTCACACCTGTGCTAGCTAAGATTAAACAGCCATGTCATCTGAGACCACCCGGCAACTAAACTGTGAAAATTAATTTCAATTTCACCGAAGCTAAACCACATGCTGTTTTCCCATTACTCCCATACCAGGATATCTCTGACTTTTCCCTACCCAATGGCGTATTTATTACTATAGAAAATATTCTAAAGATTTGTGATGACAATTCTATCTCATATTTCAGTATAACTTTATTAAAAACATCTATGTTTGATGGAAAGGTATTATGAACTTTTTTAGTTTCTCATTGATAAAACTTAACCCTAAATCTCCTAATGATAAATATTAAACTTTCAATAGTATTTAGGCTAACTGACAATATGTGTGTTAATGTTATGTAACAAACTTATACATACTTATTTAAATATTTTTAGAAAAAATGAGTTTCAAAATAAAAGTTGACAGAATTAAAAGAAGATATAGAAAAAAGAGAATCACAATTGTGTATTTAATAGTACACTCTATTAAAAAATAACAAAATCATACTATCACATCACAATTAATTCAATCCACTATTACCAAAATTAGTGAGAAAAAAGATGTTGACATGGATGTGGAGAGAAGGGAACATATCTACATTTCTAGTGGAAATGTAAACTAATAGGACCATTTTGGGAAGAAGTTTGGGGAATTCTCAAACTAAAAGGCATATGGTTCAATTCTGGAAGTCCTCTACCAGGTATCTACCCAGTGATCAAAGATCATTTTACAACAGATATGTACAGAAGAATGTTTATTGCATCTCCATTCATAATTGCCAAGTCATGGAAGTAGCCCCAAAGTACATCAACCCATGAATGGATTAACAAATTGTGGTATATATACACCATGGAATACTATGCAGTCACAAAAAAGGATGGAAACTTTACATCTTTGATGTTTATCTGGATGGAACTGAAACATATTTTTAGTAAAGTATTTCAAGAATGGAAAAAGTATACAATGTACTTAATACTATTATGAAACCAATATATAATCACCTACACATTCATACAAATGATAAAACACTATAGTTCAGAAAGGAGGGGAAAGGAAGGAGAAGGGAAGGGGAGGCAGGAGATAAAGAGAAGGGAGGGTACTTGCTGGGACCTCACCTGTTGTGCACAAGACAATGGTACATTTCAAAACTACTAAGAATAGAGTATGTTTTACAATAACAAATAAGTGAGATGATGGCTATGTTCACTAGTTTGATGTAAATATTCCACATTGTATATCAGATCATCACATTATACCCCATAAAAGCACAGTTATGATTTAATAAAAATAAATTAAAGAAAAATTTACTATAACGAATTGTACAGATAAAACTTGATATTCCTATGCAGAAAAATTAGACCCTTATCTCTCCTAATATAAAAAATTAAATTATATTGGATTAAAATGTCAAATGTAAGACCCAAAACCATAAAATCACTAAAAGAAGACATTGGGTAAGTACTCCAGGTCATTGGTCTGGGTAATTATTTCTCGAATAATACCACAAAAGCACGTGAAGTCAAAGCCAAATTGGACAAATGGCATCACATTGAGCTAAAATGGTTCTTCACAGCAAAGGAAATAATCAATGAAGTGAAGAGACAACCCACAGAATGAGGGAAAATATTTGCAAACTACTCATCTGACAAGGGATTAATTAAAAATATGAGGAGCTCCAGCAAGTCAGTATCTAATCTAATTTAAAATGAGCAAAGGATCTGCATAGATAATTGTCAAAAGATATACAAATGCCCCTCTACTATATGAAATAATGCTCACCATTCTTAGTCATCAGAGAAATGCAAATCAAACTACATTTTAACCTCAGTTAAAATGGCTCGAAACAAAAAGGCAAGAATAATTGCTCGTGAGGATGTGGAGGAAAGGGAACATTTGTGCACTGTTGGTGAAAGTGTAAATTATTGCCACCACCATGGAGAACAGTATGGAGATTCCTTAGAAAATTGAAAGTAGTACTAACTAAAAGAGAAGAATTAGAATGTTTCTAGCTTAAAGAAATGATTAGAGAAGTTTCTATTCAATACGTTTCCCTTTGGAAATAAGACCCCTAAGGGATCTAAAAATCGACCTGTGCTTTGATCCTGCAATTCTTTGAAGACCAAAAACCACTTTATAACAAAGATATTTGCACCAGAATGTTTATTGCAGCCCAATTCATAATTGCTAAGTCATGGAAGAAACCCAAGTGCCCATTGACCCATGAATGGATTAATAAATTGTGGTATATGCACACCATGGAATATTATGCAGTCTTAAAAAGATGGAGACTTTGCCTCTTTTCTGTTTACATGGATGGAGTTGGAACATGTTCTTCTTAGTAAAGTACCTCAAGAATGGAAGAAAAATTATCCAATGTACTCAGCTCTACTATGAAACCAATATATCATCACCCACACTTCCACGTGAAAGCTATAACCCAACTGGAGGCCAACATGAAAGAGGAAGAGAAGAGGGTAGGGAGGGGAGTGGGGGGAAGATGGCTGGAGGGAGGGTAACTGGTCAGACCTCACCTAGGGTGCATTTTTCTCAAATCTACTAAGTGTAGAGTATAAATGTCTTAACTCAATAAGGTGCGGTGAAAGCTATGTTAACCAGTTTGTTGTATTTCTAATTGTATATAAAACCAGCACATTGTACCCATGAATGCATTAGTGTGCCAGCTATGATTTAATAAAAAAAATGATTAAAAACTTGAGGTGATGGATACCGTATTTGCCCCAATTTGGTTATTACCAACAGTATATATACATCAATTACACTGCTGGGTACATAACTAAAAGAAAGGAAATTAGTGTTTCAAAAAGATATCTGTGCCCCCATGTGTACTGAAGCACTATTCACAGTAGCTGAGATTTAGAATTGTTGTGCCCAACCCCGGGGGTCGCTCACCCAAAGACCACTCACAAGCACAGGTCGATGCAAAAAGCAAGAGGTTGGTATTGCTGACGTGCCAGGGTTCCTCAGCCGCTAGGGAAGGAACCCCGAGAGGCTGTTACAGGCTGCTTATAAAGCTAAGGTTACACGTAGGTGGGGTGAAGTGGGGTGAGGGTGATAGGGGCATGAGGCAGTTTGTGATTGGGGGATTTAAGG
>CAUYTI010077362.1:0-22102 GCA_963575145.1 Galago senegalensis | reverse complement strand
TTTTTTTTTTTTTTTTGAGACAGAGCCTCAAGCTCTCCCCCTGGGTAGAGTGCCATGGCATTACAGCTCACAGCAACCTCCATTTCCTGGGCTCAAGCGAGTCTCTTGCCTCTGCCTCCCAAGTAGCTGGGACCACAGGCGCCCGCCACAACGCCCGGCTATTTTTTTGTTGCAGCCGTCATTGTTTGGCAGGTCCAGGCTGGGGATTCGAACCCACCACCTTAGGTGTATGTGGCTGGCGCCTTAGCCGGTTGAGCTATAGGCGCCAAGCCGTTATGCTGATTCTTAATTGAGTTTTCTTATTGAGATTTAGGAATTCTTTCCATATTTTGAATACAAATCCTTTATCAGATATATGTTTAGTAAGTATTTTATCTCAGTCTGTGGTTTGTGTTTTCATTCCTTTAATAGTATCAAGTGTTTTATTTTAATAAAGTACAACTTAACCAGATTTTTCTTTCATGGATTGTACTTTGGCTGTTTTATCTGAAAACTTAACTACCTACATGATGACAACTGTGTGGAGGAAATAAACCCTCATCTCCATGAAGTTCCTAATTACCCTGATTTGATCTTTACACAAATGAATGTACCAAAATAACATATATACCTCTAACATATGTTTATCTACCATATATCAATAAATTTTTTTAAAATTTAAGTAAAAACTCATCATCAACCCAGGCTCATGTAGATTTTCTTTTAGAGCTTTTATAGTTTTGCATTTTACAGATAGGTCTGTGATCCATTTTAATTTTTGCAAAAGATGTCAGGTTTTTGTCTATAGTTTTCTTGTTGTTTTTTTTTTTTACATATGGGCATTCGGTTGTTCCAGCACCATTTGTTGAAAAGTCTGTTCTTTCTCTGTTAAATTGCCTTTGTGCCTTTGTCAAAGATGGTTTGATTCTAGATCTATTTCTGGGCTATCAAAGATCAGTTGTGTGGATCTATTTCTGGACTCTATTGATCTGTGTTTCTGTTACTTTGCCAACACTGGGACACTGTCTTGATTATGCGTCTTGCAGTCTGTTAAAATAAGTCCTCCAGCTTTGTCCTTTTTAGTATTGTGTGGGTCTTTCACCTTTTCATATAAACTTTAGGATCAGTTTGTTAACACTTATAAAATTGCTTTCTGGATTTTGATTGTGTTGAAGCTATAGGTCAAGTTGGGAATAAGTGGTATCTTAACAATATTGAGTCTTAATCCACAGACGTGCGATATCTCTCCATATAGTTAGGTCTTTGATTCCTTTCACCATTGTTTTATAGATTTTTATATACAAGTCCTATACTTGTTTTGTTAGATTTACACCTGTTTTCATTTGGTGTTATTAAAAATGGCATTTTTTTTTGCTTTCAAGTTACAGCTGTTCATTCCTAATATATAGGAAAGCAAATGACATTAATATATTGACCCTTTGGCTGGGCACCTGTGGCTCAAGCGGCTAAGGCGCCAGCCACATACACCTGAACTGGCGGGTTCAAATCCAGCCCAGGCCCTCCAAACAACAACGATGGCTGCCACCAAAAAATAGCCGGGCGTTGTGGCAGGTGCCTGTAGTCCCAGCTACTTGGGAGGCAGAGGCAGGAGAATCGCTTGAGCCTAGGAGTTGGAGGTTGCTGTGAGCTGTGATGCCACAGCACTCTACCCAGGGCAACAGCTTGAGGCTCTGTCTCAAAAAAAAAAAAAAAAAAAAAAAAAAAAATATATATATATATATATATATATATATCTCGACCTTTCTATACTTGCTTATTAGTTGTTGGCTGTTTTTTTTTTTTTGGTAGATTCTTTGAGATTTTCTGTATATAGACATTCATATATTATTATTTATCCCTGTGCCAACCCTCATCTTAGTCTTAAGTTCACATTTAATATATTTTCACTGTCAGTCCCTTTGCTCAAGTTTTTCATCACTCTTTATTTTATTTATTTATTTTGAGACAGAATCTTAAGCTGTCACCCTGGGTAGAGTGCCGTGGTATCATAGCCCGCAGCAACTTCCAACTTGGGTTCAAGAGATCCTCTTGCCTCTCAGTTTTTCTATTTGTAGTAGAGATGGAGTCTCATTTTTGCTCAGGCTGGTCTTGAACTCATAAGCTCAAGCAATCCACCTACCTCAGCCTTCCAGAGTGCTAGGGTTATGGGTGTGAATCGCCGCACCTGGCCCTCATCACCTTTTAGTTAGGTGAAACTTATCCTAGTAGCATTAGGAACTGTGAAAGATTGGAGATTTTCTCCCATTTGCAAGTTGATAAGTTAGCTTGTTTTATGGATCCTGGCAGAAAACATGAGACTCTTGGAGCAGAGACAGAAGACTTTTAGTACTATGGCAAAATCTTGAGAGCTCCCTGTTCATTTCCATCAGTTCCCATGTCTCCTAGTTTCCACGGGAACAACAGAGGTAGGTCTAGATGACCGTCTCTGCATGCAGTGGTTTGTGTTACAGGAGAGGAATGCGGATCTTGGGCAATCCCCTTCTTTTATAGTGAATGGTAACTGTTTACCAACAGATGGTACTTTATCCCTCAAGGTTGCTCCCTGAAAACACAAACCTAAGAAGTAATCCTTATAAAGAACAGTCAGGGGCTTGCCTTTTTGGCATACTTAGCAGGAATAAAGTGCCCTCTAAAGGGTAGATTCCCAAGAAGGGCTTGTGAGCACAGTGTTCTCGTCTGAGTTCAGACATTCTTAAGACTTTTTCTGTACCTTGATATTTGGAGGGCTGACTTGCTAGATATAATATCCATGGTCAAGTCTTTCTTCACTTGAATTTCTTAAAAATGCTGCTCCTTTATTGCTTTGCTTCATGTTTGTTTGGGATGTCTGTTGCCAACCTAATAATCTTGCCCTTTTGAGACATTTTACCTTTTTATCTCAGAGTATAAGATACTCTGAGAATCTTATATATTAAATATGTATAAAGTCTAATAGTTTTACTAGGATACACCTCAGAGCTGACCATTACAGGACAATTTTCCCAGGTACCTAGTAGGCCCTTTGGTATGTAGATTTGGGCCTTCTTTTATTTCTGGAAAGTGTTACTAGATTATAGTTATAAATCATAGTTCTGTTTTTCTTTTTAGAGACTCCAAATACGTGGGTGTTGGCTTTTTTGCTTCTCTTTCAGGTGTGTTCTCCCTGAGCCCTTTTACTTCTTTATCTCATTTTCATTCTCTTGGTTGTTTGGCCTTCATTCTTCAGTGCCCTTTATAAAATTTTCATTTTACTCTGTTCTTCTTTGGGCATCTTGAAATTTAGTCTTCATTTCTGATACAATTTTGTCTTTTTCTCCCCTTTTTTTTTTTACTGAGTTCAATCAATTTTTGTTTCTACTTCTGCCTGCTTTTTGACCACTTCTACTCTCAGTTTTTAAAATGATTTAGTAATAATATATGTTTTCCTATCCCAACTGCCTATTTGAGGATATTTCATTCAGTTTGGAGTATTGCATTAAAGTTTCCTTTGTGATTGTTTTTTGGAGGGCATTTTGCCAGTGAAGTGTTTTGCTCTTTTTCTGCTTTCTTCTGAAAGTAGTTTTATACAGTTGTAAATTGCTTTCATCTGTTCATTTTGGTTGGCAGTTTGGGTTGGTTACAAGATCCCTAATTTGAAAACATTCTTATTGTAAAGGTGGTGAAGTATATAGTCTCCTTACCAGATGGCTTTGTTTGAAGAGGTCAGTGGGGAAGGAATTCTGTACCCTTGATTTTTAGCCCTCTATTGTGTGGCAGGGCGGCCTCTCACGTCCTTCCCTATCCAGTCACTAGAGGGCACTGCTCCCTTCTTTTTTCCACCCAGTTCTTCCTTAGATGAGTTGCCTTTTTTAGATTGTTGCAGAGTCCCACAGCATAAGTCCCTTCCCTGTAGTCAACGCTCCAACTGATAAGGTGTTTTTCCATGTTTCTGTATTTGGGGAGACAGTGTCTTTCTGGGAGTAATTTTAGCTCAGATTTTGGCCCTCTGTTCTCTCTTCCATGCCATTTTATTCCAGGCTTCTCACTTTCCACAAAGGTTTAGAGTGGGAGCTTAAGAGAGCTGTGCTGGAATTTGGTGGTGGTTTGGGGGGTTTTGTTTGGTTGGTTTTTTGTTTTGTTTTGCTTTGGGCTTACAAGCATATTGAGCCTGTAAGCAAAAGTCTGTGTCCTTTAGTTGTGCTGAGGATCTGGGTTTTGCATGGTTTTGTTTGTTATTGTTGATTTATATAGATTTTTGCAGGATTTCTAATATTCAGTTATATAGCTATATTACAGTTTTTAACAAGTGCTCTATTTGTTGAATATGTAGGTCATTTTCAAGTGTGCAAATTATAGCTATACATGTAGCTTAATCTTTGCACATCTGTGATTAGTTTCTATGGGTAAATTCCTAGAAACAGGTCAAAGATATTATCCGTTTATGGCCTTTACTAACGTGTACCTCCCACTTGCCCTCCAGAAAGCCTGCGAGTATTTGTTGAGTTTCTGCTGAGTAGCAGGCACTCTACCAATGCACAGAAGTTAGTGGACCCAGGCCTGCTCCCGAGCCTAGGAGATAGACGTGAAGCATGCAAAGACAGTGTGACAAATGCATTGCCCAAATTTTAGGTTCAAAGAGGTACAGGAGCCCAGAAGGGGAGGTCACAGTGCTTTGTGAAACCCTTTTCCTTTATAAACAGTCCCTTCTGTCTTTCACAGAAGCTTCCTTCTGCTTTCTTGCCTTAGTGGAAGCCCGACTCTCCCTGAGGACAGTCTTTCCCTTGCTGCCCCTCCAGGTGGGGGCATTCACTCTTCCCACCTGTCCCTCTCTTAGCTCTCATCCTGTGCCATAGGCCACCTGCATCTGTCCTGAGATTTTTTCACAGGATTTTCTTTCTCCTGAGTCCCTCCAGTGGGGGATGTTCCTTGGGTCCCTCCAGTGTTGGTGCTCCCTGGGTCCCTCCAGTGTAGGTGCTCCCTGGGTCCCTCCAGTGTAGGTGCTCCCTGGGTCCCTCCAGTGTTGATGCTCCCTGGATCTCTCCAATGTAGATGCTCCCTGGATCCCCCCAGTATAGATGCTCCCTGGATCCCTCCAGTGTTAATGCTCCCTGGATCCTTCCAGTGTAGGTGCTCCCTGGGTCCCTCCAATGTTGTTGCTCCCTGGATCCCTTTAGTGTTGGTGCTCTCTGGGTCCCTCCAGTATAGCTGCTACCTGAGCTTAGTTCCTTAATCTTCTTTCCCCACCTCGCCCCCATACACAGTCTCCTTGTGTTACTCACCACACCTTCTCATGGCTTCAGTGGATCCCATGTACTCACTTCAGAGCTACTTCCTTCTCCTCAGTTTCCATCCCAGCGGCCTAGCTGCATCTCCACCTGGTTACTCTATAGACATCACAGAGCCAATGTGTAAACAAGTTAACTTGTCACCTTACCCCAGACCTGCTTTTTCTTCTACTTTTGGTCCATAAACAGCATTACCTAATTCCCAGTCAGAAGCCTAGGGGCCACCCAGTTCCCCTCTGCTGCTCTTGCCTCCTCTTTTCCTTTTGGGGAGCATTAATTATTTCACTGCCTCTCTATGTTTTTATCCTTTTTAAAAATTCCGTTTACTTTCACGTCCCCTTTGAAATCTCTCTTACCTTTCTCTTCCTGCTTGCCCTTTCTTTCTCCTCTGTGTTTTTCTTGCCCTTCATTGTTGCTCCTTTTCTCCATTTCTCTTTTTCCACCTGCTTCCCCAGTGGTTCCCTCCGCATTTGCTGTTCTCTGACTGCCAGGGTCCCCAGTCCCCACTGCCTGGGTGCTTTAGGAAATTTGAGTTGAGATGAGACAGCTTGAGACTGGCCATTTCCAGAGCCCGTAACATTTCTAAAGCCTGGTACAGGTCACTGGAGGATGAGGTGGGCAATGTACCAAGTACATCCAGATTAAAGCCCAACTCACTGTTTTCTCGCTTTCCTTTTTGCACCAAGAAGTCGGACAGTATTTGTCTTCCGAGCATATATGTGTTCCCAAATGATAACTCTGGGGCACCTTGCAGACCAAAGCCAGTTGTAACTTTGGAGCAGAAAACAGCCCGGGCAAGCCTGAGGCCTGATACAAGCTACCTGAATAATCAGGGAGGAGCAGCTGATCGTGGTGTTTTTTGATGGTGGCTCCTTTTCACAGATTCCTTGGGATAGTTCATGGTTAGCATTTATCACAGTTGTAGCTATGAGAAGCATGACTAATAATTGCAGGAGGCAGTTGAGTTCATAAAAGAGTGTTTTGAACTCCTAAGTTGTTCTTTTAATGACAGCTGCTCAGAAAGGAATCAAGGGGCTATAAATAATGGCAGATTAGCACCGTGAATAGACTGTCAGGAATCAAATAGCTTGTTCTTACAGATTTTTGGAGGTAGAATATATTGTTTCCTTATTGACTTATAAGAAAAAAAGCAAAGGGTCTGTGACAATTTAAGGCAAGAAGATTCTTTCAACCTTTATATATACTCCCTGCTTAGTTTTTGATAAAGTAAGTAGGATAGAACTTCAGAAATTAGTTTAATCTATTATTCTTTTCAAAGGATATAGGGAATATGTTATCCCACCCTTATGTAATGACCAAAATGGTACTGCTTCCACCGAATGAATGGACACACAAAATCACTAAGTAATTACATACTTTACAGCTTACTTCAATATGATTTGATATTGAAAATATGGTTCTGATCAAAGGTTCTGTAGTAATCTTTTTTGGGTAGTAGTGATCTATTGACACATTAACAATTACCCTACAACTGAGTTGCTTCAAACAAAATGTTTGCTGCCTCACAGTTTCTGTGGGTCAGGGATTCAGGAGCAGCTTAGGTGGTAATTCTGACTCAGTCTCTCATGCCCCCACAGTCGGAATGTTGGTTAGGGCCACAGCATCTGCAGACTGGACTGTAGCTGGAGGGGCTGCCGGCAGGTGTCTCATCTCCTGGGCCTCTCCTTATAGGGCAGTTGTAATGGCCTTCATGACATGGCAGCTGGCTTCCCCCAAAGGAGTGATCCAACAGAGAGGGCAAGGAGGAAGCCACCGTGCCTGTTGTGATCTGGTCTCTATGTCATACCCCATCTCTTCTGCTTTTTCTCTATTTGTTAGAAGCAAGTTACTAAGTCCACACCACGTCTAAGAGGAGGAGAATGAGGTTCTACCCCTTGAAGGGAGGAGTATCAAAGAATTTGTGGGCATATTTCACCACCACAGCACTTGTTTCCCTGATTTTTCCTTCCTGGGTTGAAGATAGCATAGGTTAGTAGATAAGAGCGTAGTTCAGGGATGGCCGGGATTTGATGCTGGATCTACCCCACACTCATTATGTGACTTATTATGTTACTGACTTACCTTCTCTGGACCTCCCTTCCCTCAGTGAACACAATGAGGAAAACAGCACCTACCTCATAGGAGTGTGTGTGTGAAGTAAATTAGTCAACGTAAGTAAGATACAGAACTAGGTGCTGTTAGTAAACGTCATTTGGTTTTAGCAACAGTACAGCCCAGTTTGTTTCTCCCTTTCTTTCTATATAATCCAAAGTAATGCTTGTTCTTATAAATAGCACCTCAAACAGTTTCTGGTCATCTTTGAAAATCCTTTAAGAATACCTAGATACATACATGATAAGAGCCCAGGGAGCCGGGGACTCTCAGTGGAGATCCCACCGAGGGTACTGTGACATGAGGGCTTGACAATGACACACCTTAAGGAAAGCAGCTCTCTTTCTACCCTGAAACTCTAACCTGGAAAGGGCTTTCTTCTAAATTTACTGGAGCCTGCTCTGGGACCTGTAAGCTATATTCAGTATTTTTTTGTTTGTTTGTTTTTGAGACAGAGCCTCAAGCTGTCACCCTGGGTAGAGTGCTGTGGCGTCACACCTCACAGCAACCTCCAACTCCTGGGCTCAAGTGATTCTCCTGCCTCCGCCTCCCAAGTAGCTGGGACCACAGGTGCCCACCACAACGCCCGGCTGCAGCCGTTATTGTTGTTTGGCAGCCCAGACTGGATTCGAACCTGCCAGTTCAGGTGTATGTGGCTGGCACCTTAGCTGCTTAAGCCACAGACTCCGAGCCTATATTCAGTAGTAAGATTCATTCTGATATTCTCTCCATAAATATTTATCAAACTTCTTTGGAGTTCAAAGAAATTTTTCACAGTACTTTATCTACTATGAAAAATCAAGTGGAATATGTATTATATTTCCTCGCTCTCTGGAGTTTATTTCTACCTATACAACGTTTTCATCTTGGATCTGGGGCTGATTTGCTTAGAGTCTAGTGCTTAATGGGAGGAAAATTGTTCTTTAAAATAATCTGTGTGGGGGAAGGGATTAATCACAATTCCAGTACTTTTGAAGGAAAATGATTTATTAAAGTGCAACTAACTATTTATAATAGTTAAATACTTTCATTAAATATTCCATTTATATCTGGTAGATCTTGACCTGGCACTGAGTTGCCACATTCTTGGCTCCAGAAAGATGTTTTTAAAAGATGCTCATAAATACCACATGTCAAAATTGCAAAAGAAAGCAGATTTAAAAAAATTTTTAGATATAAAATAACGAGTGATTTTTTTTCTTTTAGATATACACTCTGTTTTACAGAAGATTCATAAAATTGTTCACCAGAAGAACTTAATACAACCCAATTTCTACTTTTTTGTTATTGATGTCATTAGTTTTCATGGCTGGAAAATACAGTGGCTTTTTAAGAAAGTATTACCTAGTCCTTCACAGTTATAGTTTGTTTGACCTCTTTAGTCTACCCAGATTCCCTCTAAGATTTTTTGTTCATTTTTTCAACTATAGAAAGATAGTAAGGGCTCAGCGCCCGCAGCACAGTGATTACAGCACCAGCCACATACAAGGCTGGCAGGTTTGAAACTGGCCTGGGCCCCTAAACAACAATGACAACTGCAACAAAACATAGCCAGGCATTGTGGTCGGCACCTGTAGTCCCAGCTACTTGGGAGGCTGAGGCAAGAGAATCACTTAAGGCCAAGAGTTTGAGGTTGCTGTGAGCTGAGATGCTATGGCACTCCACTGAGGGTGACATAGGGAGAGTCTGTCTCAAAAGAAAAAAAAGGAAAGAAAGAAAGATAGTAAGATTGCATTTAGCTCTGCGTGCCAAAATTCTGACTACTATGGCTTCTAATCCCGGGTTTTTCAACCTTTTTTATCTTACGGCATACTTTAAGCTATAGTTAAACCTCCGTGGCACACTTAAATTGTGTTGATCAAAAAAAGAATACCAAAAGAATATACATACTGTGCTTTGAACTTCCTTCAAAAATAATTTAATCAACAATCTTTAAAAATTATCATAACACACCAGTTGAAAATCACTGCTCTTATCAAATAGGGGGTTATTGTTCTGTGTAACAAGAAGTCTGTCTTTCTGCTATGCCACCGTTAGTGGGTGACTTCTGTTTTTGTGGTTGTAATCCCATAGTTATGTCAGTGGTCAGTTACATGGTGTCATGTTTACAACATTCCAGGCAGAAAGCGGCTACACCAGCAAAGCTTTTCAGAAACTTGGGTCAGTTTTTATTGGTCAAAACTGTGCTACATGGCTTCCTCGAGCTGCAGAGCATTCCAAGGAAGCTGCTATTTATTTAGCAGGGTGCATTGCCATCCAAGTGAGACTGGTGTTCTGTTAGTGAGGAAGCGAGGGAGGTTGCACAATAGATATGCAGCCAGCAGTGTCTGCCTCCAAGGGTTTGGGTGGCTGCTCAAGTCCTGAGCCAGCAGAGCAATCCGGCAGTCCATCCACTTGGTGATAAAATAGAGTGATATTAATAATTAGCCTACTTCATGTGTTTAATGTTGGACTTGACAAGCAAAAACATAGGCTGATTTACCCTTAGTATATGTGATCATCAATCTCAGTTTTGACCTTGTACACAATCATGTTTTTCCCACAGCTAAGTCCTCATTAGAATAAGGGGTACTTAAATAAATTCTTCCAAAAGGTGTTTTCAATTTAGATTTTTTATTTTGTGTGGCTTTTTTTTTTTACACTAAAATGATTATAAATCAGTTGTGTATGAAAATGATTATACAGGCTTGGCACCCACAGCTCAGTGGCTAGGATGTCAGCCACATACACCAGGGCTGGTGGGTTCAAACCCAGCCTCGGCCCACTAAAGACAACAATGACAACTACAACAAAAAAAACAGCTGGGCATTGTGGCAGGCACCTATAGTCTCAGCTACTTGGGAGGCTGAGGCAAGAGAATCACTTAAGCCCAAGAGTTTGAGGTTGCTGTGAGCTGAGACACCATGGCATTCTACTGAGGGCATCATAGTAAGACTCTGTCTCAAAAAAAAAAAAAAAAAAAAAAAAAAGAGAGAGAAAAGAAAATGATTGTATATTGTTTCAGTAGAAATTTTGCCCTTTTTGATTTTTAGCAGAATTTGCAGTATAGTGACTATTAAATCAAATTGCAGTAATTTTTTTGTTATTATTACTAGCAAAAGACTTCAGTTCTAATATAACACATTGTTAAGAAAATAAAAAACACCACGTAATACTGAAATATAAAAAGAAGATAAAAATTGCCATTGGTCCTGTTACCCAGAAATAATTACTGTTACTGTATCAAGCTATATTTCTATGTGTATAAAATAGGTGCATTTTAGAATGTTGAATTTTAGGAAACAAACTTTGGAATTATTTCTGAAGATAGTTCAGTGTGAACAAGTATATATTAGCTGAGGTACTTCTTGACATAAAATTTGGAAGACTGGATAAATAATTCCATTTCACCTGTTAAATAGTAAATAGAAGTTAGTATTGGATTTTCATTATTCACAGTTGAAAATGTTTAAAGTGGCATTTCTGAAAACATTTGACATTTATAAATCCTTATTGGTTCTGATTTATCTTTTAACACAAAAGCTTTTGGTCTGAGTTTAGGATTTCTATTCCTCCCCGAGGCTATTTATTTATGTGGAGAACACAATTGAAATATTATCAGAATAATAGCAGATGATTGATATGGAAATGCGTCGTTTTTTTACAGTGACCATTTAAAGCTCTGTGTGGGTTGAGTCCTTTTGTACCTGAACCTTCATTTGCCTATCATTTTCAAACTACAGATATATTCCACCTCTCTAGTTAAATTTAGCTGAGGAATTGTTCGGTTCAGGTTCTAATTGCTCTTTCTCTTCTCTTCACTCTCCCAGCCTCTGCAGTACTTTGACAAGCTTCACTCCTCCCGCAGGCAGTGTTTTCAGTGTGTGTCTTTTATGTGCCGTCGACAGGCTCTTTCCATGTTCGGCTGGCCTCCTACTCAGTGAACGCCACCGCCGCCACCACCCCGTATTAGTCCTGGGGCGGGAGGCAGAGCCGGGCAAAGTCATTTGTACTTTTAATATCTACTGTGTGAACAGCCCTCCACAGGCAGGCTCTTTCTTTTATCCTTTGTGGATCTTTTGCCTGTGGTCAGGGTCAAGTTACCTGCAAAGGGTTCCTGGTGCCTTGCTAGGGGCTCAGGGTTCCAAAAGCTCAGCTTTCCTTCAAGCATGGATGACAGAGTGAGTGAAAATACTATGTTTCTCACTTATCGCGCCACTTTGACATTCTTTATTGGACAAATAACATTGTAAATAAAACAATGGAATTCATTTTAGAAAAAATGAGAAAAATGTCCCCAAATTCTTCAATTCTAGTCAACAGTTTTCTTTTTCTGTTGCCTTCCAGACCTGATCTCTGTGCATAGGCAGTGTCTGCATTGTTACAATTAGAGTGTCTTATCGTTGAATCTTTGAATTCTAAGGGTTTTTTCTTTAATAGTAATCATTTTGGAGGCGGGCCATGGTGGTTCACATCTGTGATCCCAGTGCTTTGGGAGGCTGAGGCAGGTTTCAGTGAACTCTGATGAGACCACCATGCTCCACCCTGGACAAAAGAGTGAAACCTTAAGATTTTTGTGTGTGTGTGTGTGACAGAGTCTCATTATGTCATTATGTCACCCTTGGTAGAGTGCTGTGGCATTGATTCTCTTGCCTCAGCCCTCCCAAGTAGCTGGGACAACAGACGCCTGCCACAAAGCCTGGCTACATTTTTCCATTTTTTAATGTAACCTTAGTAGGGATACTTAAATGAGTTTGTTTTTTTCAGTAGGTAATTTATTCATGTGTTACAAAATTCCAAAAATATGAGCAGGTATACAGTAGAAAATGACTCCCTTTCCCACCCCGGTCCCCCAGCTGTTCAGCCCCCTTACCTTTTCCCCAGAGTTGTGACATAACAATACTCTTTTTTTTTTTTTTTGAACTTCGGTTATTTCTCTTGATTTGCTAGTTTTCGGAGAAATGTGTTGGTTTTCCAAAGTCTTCTAAAAAAGACCAGTGAAAGTTTTTGGGGTTTCTTTCTCCATGTAAAATATGTCTTAATGTTCTTTAAAAAGGTTCTAAGGTTTAGTGGTAATTCAGGCAGCAACCCCTCTCATCCATCTGACATCTCTGTCACCATGTCAGAGTGGCTTCAGCTAGCAATACTTCATGTTAAATCCAAAAGAAGAAAACAGTTTCGATTTTGAGGGGAAAAAATTACAGTTCTGAGAACAATTAATACAGTATTAGTCTGTGATTGAAAACACAATGAGGGAATTTCATGTTGCTTTATACACCCCTCTCCTCATAGAGGTGTAATAGGGAGCCGGGAGTGTAATTAATATTCCTGACCCAGGCAGGCACTGATGCTGACGGACACCGTACACACCCCTGCCCCGCAACAGCAAAAATCAGAGCATGTCAAAGGGACAAAGAAGGCTTTTGTTTTTTATTTTATCTTCATGAACTCATGGATTTTAACATACCTGGTGTGATTCAGTTCATTGAAACTGTTCTTCTGGATGCTCAGATTAGCCCATCTTTGGCTAGCTCCTCGTCTGAGCCTTTTTTTTTTTTTGAGACAGAGTCTCACTTTGTCACCCTCAGGCGACTGCTGTGACATCACAGATCACGGCAACCCCAAACTCTTGGGGTCAGGTGATTCTCTTACCTCAGCCTCCCGAGTAGCTGGGACTATAGGTGCCTGCTGTAATGCTTGGGCTATTCTAGAGACGAGATCTCACTCTGGGCTCAGGCTGGTCTCAAACTTGTGAGCTCAGACAATCCACCTGTATCAGCCTCTCAGAGTGCTAGGATTATAGGCATGAGCCCCCACACCTGGCCGTCTTCTGAGTCTTTTTGAAAGGACTGGGCTCATCTGGTATTCACTGATACTTCTAAAGTGCTACAAAATATTCTCAAAATATCCCATATTAGATGTATCATCATGCCTCTCCTAGTAGAGAATGTTTAGGTTCTCATTGTTTAAATATTGTAAATTTTTGATCAATATTTCTATTGACAAATATGTACTTTTTAGTCTTTGTTTTATGCCCTTAACATCCCTGTTGGTAGGTAAATTTTTTTGGTCTTTGGTTTATGTCTTTAGCATACGTGTTCATGTGTAATTACTAATTCAAAGCATATAAATATTCTTTTAACTCTTAAAAATATTGCCAGATTGAATTGTAAAGTGAGTATGATAGTTTCAACATAATACCAACATTTGGGTATTATGAGTCTTTTTAAAATATCCACTAATTTAATCATATAAAATCAGGGTACTATTGCTATTTACCTTTTTGCTAATTATGAAATTGAATATAATTTATTTGTTGGCTCGGCACCCATGGCTCAAGCGGCTAAGGCGCCAGCCACATACATCTAAGCTGGCAGGTTCGAATCCAGCCCAGGCTTGCCAAACAACAATTATGGCTGCAAGCTCGGTGCCTCTGGCTCAAGTGGCTAAGGCACCAGCCACATTTATCTAAGGTGGCGGGTTCAAATCCAGCCCGGGCCCGCCAAATAACACTGATGGCTGCAACCAAAAAATAGCTGGGCGTTGTGGCAGGCGCCTGTAGTCCCAGCTACTAGGGAGACTGAGGCAGGAGACTTGCTTGAGCCCAGGAATTGGAAGTTGTTGTGAGCTGTGATGCCACTGTACTCTACCCAGGGGGACAGCTTGAGACTCTGTCTCAAAAAAAATAATAATAATAATAATTATATTTGTTTATTACATTCATTTTTAATGTGATTAATTTAATATAATTTTAATTTTAATGTAATTTAATTTTAAATGTCTATGCCATTCGCTTGTTTGCCTATTTGGTTCTTGATTTTTCTTTTCTTTTTTTAAGACAGAGTCTCACTATGTCACCATTGGTAGAGTGCGGTGACGTCACAGCTCACAGCAACCTCAAACTCTTGGGCTTAAATGATTTGCTTGCCTTAGCCTCCCAGGTAGCTGGGACTACAGGTACCCGCCACAATGCCTAGCTATTTTTTTGTTGCAGTTACATTGTTGTTTAGCTATCTTGGGCCAGGCTCGAACCCGCCAGCATCGATGTATGTGGCCAATGCCCTACTCTTTGCGCTATGGGCACCAAGCCAGATTCTCGATCTATTAAAAGATAGTACGATGTGTATTTTTTATATACTTTAAATGTTAATTTATTGTTATATTAGTTGCAGACATTTCATATTGAAAGATTTCAAACATTGGTTGCAAATATTTAGTTCTGTTCTATAGAAAGATCTGTTCTGTAATATAAAGATCATTAACTAACCTTTTTAGAGAGTGACCATCGAATTTTAAACATAAATATCAAATTTTATATTCAACTCTCTGTGTAAGTTTGGCAAGTAACTTTACCTTCTCCTGACCTCCTATCTGTCAAGTGTTAAATTGATCTGTTAGATACTTTCTAACTCTGACAGCCAAAATTTTCTTATTTAAAAAGTGCTATACTTAAATAACCCTTAGAGTTCTTTGCTTTCTTAGAGGATCTTTCCTACAGATGCCTTGTTTTGCAACCTTCTAGTAAAGTTACACATCCTCTTCAGTCTGCCCTCCCTGCCCACATGGTTTGGTAGAACTCTGAGCAAAGAACATCACCAATAAAGTGTATTTCTTGGTTTGCTTAAGTGAAATCCTGGGATTGTGGACTTTTTCAAGCCAAAATGGAATGATTCTAATCTCTCAACCTTGTCATTCATTAGATCTTGTGTTATTCCAAGTAGGTGACCATTGGATTTGATTCAGCCTTTTATAAAAGCTTCACATAAGTTTTCAGAAAAAAAATTGTAATAGAACTTAATAAGTTTTTAAAACAGATACTAATAAGTTTTTTAATTTTATCCAGTATTCAGGATACATATAGATTGTTATCATCGCTTAATAAAAAGTAACTCTTTGTATATATATGTCTACACACACACACACACACACACATATGTAAATGAAATAGTTCAGCTGTCAATTTTGTTTGTCCCTGACAGTTTTACTCATTTTTTATTTTTAATGAAATGCTTATGGTGTATGACCTCTAGCTGGTGAAATATATGTGAACTTTCCATATTTCAGGCTATAATTAACAGTCTAATCTAAAAGATTTACTGTTGTCATATAAACAGTAAAAATATAGTAGAACCTCCATAGTTGACCTCCTCCCTATATTGACCACCTTCTTAAATTGAACTAATTTTCATAGACCAGACATATACCACATGTATGTTATCAGTGCAATAGGCCTAGTTCCGTAGTTGACCACCTCTGTATGTTCACTTGTTTCTTATAGTCCCTTGCCCCTTGGATGGTCAACTTATAGAGATTCTACTGTAATAGGATAGGAATTTGCTATTGGAATGCTAACTATAATACAGAGATTTGAGTAAGTTTCCGTGACTTGTAATTGACTCACTGGGTCCTCTTGAGAATGGCATCTACTATTTTTATGTTTTATCTTTTTCAAAATGTGATAGTCCTTTTTGTTATCTTCAGAAAGTTGGAAATATATGTCATTTATTTCCTACCTATATTTTGCTGTCATTCACAGGTTAGACTTTCAGAGTGGAGACCCCAGAAGTAAACAGGCAAACGAAAAAACTTCTGAATATTTGATAAAGCCCTCAAAAAGCTCATGCCCTTCAGAGGCCTCTGGGCTATCTATTGACAGCATCTTATTGTTATTTTTTACACATGAGAACCTCAATTAAGTGGAAGAGTAAGCTGCCAGCGGCAGATACTTTGACAGCTGGCCATCTCAAATGGAGGAAATAGAAGGAAAAAAAATACATATAGGGCAGTGCCTGTGACTCAAAGGAGTAGGACACTGGCTCATATGCTGGAGGTGGTGGGTTCAAACCCAGCCCCAGCCAAGAACTGCAAAAAAAAGAAAAGAAAAACATAGAGAGAGAGAGAGAGAGGGAGAATCCAGTAAACTAGAAATTAGAACAGCAGTCAGAGAAATTTAATATATGAGGACTTGGCTCAAGAAACCAAGTAGCATCTGGTTTGATTTCTTTCATAGACACCGTGAGTTGTACAACTGGATTCTTTTCTCTCATAGTTTTGGCTGTGAAGTGGCTCAGAGCCAAGTTTGTGGTCCATCCCAAACAAGTGCACAGGCTTTCTCTGCATTCATTTAGGTATTAATTTCTCTTACGCTTTTAAGACATTTTTTGTACCCTTATTTTTCCTAAGCCTCATTTCTTACATTATATTTTTATCATGCATTATAGTGTTTTTCCAGGTTTTCTTTCTCAGTTTCCCTCATAGCAGTGGGAAATATGGTTTCACCCCAGAAGGGTTGAGAGTAAAGGCAATATTGCTGCCATATACATGAAACACCCGTGAAGTCCCCTTTCTTACAATGTAATGTAAAAATGGATTCTGGCAAATTTCCAGGAAAATCAATATTCCATGAAGATACACTGTATATATTCTGTGACTATATCTCCTAAAGTAGATAGAATTGGTTACTTGGGTGTAAAATTCCCATGAAAAATACTTAAAATTGCTCAGACATCACAATGCAACTAAGTATCAACTCCCATTAAGTCAACACAGGTACGGTTTCTTACAGTTTTGGAAGTGTTCACTCTTCCTTCATTGGAATGCCATGTGAATTGTTGGCTCACATTTAGGGGCTATGTTGTATGGAAATTATTTTCTCTCTCAACAGTCATCTTGGTGAAAGGCCAGGGGACCTAAGACCACCACTCACTCTGTGCATACGTTCACATTGGAGTTTCCTACTTGTGGGTTATTTTTCTTTCTGTTGAGTTTATACAGTTGAGTTTGACTGACTTGACTGCCTGTAGGATGTCACTGATTGGATGCCGCTATGCGTCTTTAAGGTATACCTCCCCCAGTTTGAGAAGCACCTCTGTGTTTAAAATTTTGTCACTTCAAAGGGAACAGATTTAATTTTAACTGCACATTTCTTACCAGTGATGACACATGAAGTATCATCGCACTTGATTTCTTGTGTTTCTCCTTTTATATTCATTTCGCTTTTGTAACAATTATAAAGGTACTTAGTAACACTCCTCTTTTATCACAAAGAAGTTTTAATGCCCTTTTGCAGTTTAGTACCTATTTTAGAAATCCCAATCTCAAGTAAGTCAACAAAGCTTATCATATAAATCCATAATTTTGCTATTGATTTTAATCTGAGAGAAGTGTCTTTTGTCTAAGCTCAATGATGTAAGCGTGGTTATGTGAGATTTACAAAAAATGGTTTTCTGGGGATGGTCAGGTGCTGCAACCTCAAGGGAGAGCCAATTTTCTATGTTCTGGGAACAAAGAAAAGAGAATTGCCCTTCTGCAGGTCCTTTTGAAAAAGCTAGCCATCTTCTCCCTCGAGTCCCACAGTGTTGGAATCTGCTCTGGCCCTTCATGCACTCTCATCCTTCTCTTCATTTTGGCCAGAAATATTTCTTGTTTCCCTAAGATTAGCTTCTGTTCTAAGAGAAAGTATTTAAGAAAATTCCTGTTTAAGATTGGAATTGGTTTGGTGGCGCCTGTAGCTTAAGCGGCTAGGGTGCCAGCCACATACACCAGAGTTGGCAGGTTCGAATCTAGCCCGGGCCTGCCAAATATGATAAGTACAACCAAAAAATAGCCAGGTGTTGTGGCAGGCGCCTATAGTCCCAGCTACCTGGGAGGCTGAGGCAAGAGAATCACTGAAGCCCAGGAGTTGGAGGTTGCTGTGAGCTGTGATGCCACAGCATTCTACCCAGGGTGACAGCTTGAGGCTCTGTCTCAAAAAAAAAAAAAAAGATTGGAATTGGTTCAATTTCAGAATTATCTTTTTGCTAGGGCTAAATGTTTAGTTTCATGTTAAGAATAATGATTTTTTAACTTTAAAATTTTAATTCATGTTCTTTAAAAGGAGTCCAAGCAATGAGGAAAAGTTCAAAGAGTAAAGATTTAAATTATTCTAAATTCTGTCAGTAGAACTAATCTTCATTAATATTACGTAAACTTTGTTCCAAAAAGCATTCTCTTCACACGTGTCTTAACAGGAGGAAGGAAAAGTAGGTGACTGGAGGAATTAAGAGAGATAGCTTATACTATTATGGAAAATATGTGATTTTTAATTTAAAACATTGTTTATCAAAAATAAAGAAATTATGAAATTTTTTCACCATGAGAGATGTGTTATTTACTAAAAGATCCCTCTAAACAAAAATAAGAATATTTTAGATTAGAGTCATGTTGAGCTATGTGTTTCAGCGTTGTTTTTTTTTTTCTGCTTTTACCTTTTTCTATAGGGTTGAATATATATTTCAGTTTTATCCAATATTTCTTAATTCTATTAAGGATATTTAGGCAACACTTCTTCATTCTGTTAAGGAAATTAGAATACTTTCTTCTAGCTCTTCTTCCCTGACTTCCATTTTTCAGTTATGTTATTAATTTGTTGTCGTCCATAGCATTTACATTAAAATTTTGGACATATCGCTTCTCAGCCTTTTGACCAAGATCAAATGTAAAATTTGGGACCTAACTTCCATAATTTAGTCTTAAAGTAACATTTGAATGGATTCAGTGCCTACCCTGGGCCTTTTACCCCGGCTTCTCCATTCCAGAGTTGTTTATCTTGATTTCTCTCTTGTTTGGGTGAATTTCTGACAGCACTGTGCTTCTCAGGCAGGTCATGCAGGCATCATGTGCCAAGTTCTTTCACATTTAGTGATGTCTGCCATTTGCCTTGCTACCCTGGAATGGCATCTTGGGCGGGTATAATGTTCTTGAACATACTTTGTTTCCCTCTGATCTTTGTGGTGTTGCTTCATTGTCTTCTGACGTTGGATGTTGCTATGGAGAGATCTGAAGCCGGGCTGATCTTCTTACCACGTTCTAAGTAACTTTTTCTCTAGATCTCGGAAGTATTATATTGTACCAAGAAACTTCTCTGTTTTAGTCATTCGCCAGATCAGTTGTCATCATCGTTTGGAACACAGTGTATTCTTTCAGTGCAGGGAAATTTCTTGGACTATACCCTTGAAGACTTTTCTTGTTCCATATGTTGAGTTCTTTAGTTGGGGAGTAATAGTTTTTCTTACTGGGTTGTCTTTGTCTTCCATAATTCTTATTTTCTTCCCAGTTGCTTTTTTTTTTTTTTTTTGAGACAGAGCCTCAAGCTGTCACCCTGGGTAGAGTGTCATGGCATCACAGCTCACTGCAACCTCCAACTCCTGGGCTCAAGCGATTCTCCTGCCTCCACCTCCCAAGTAACTGGGACTACAGGCACCTACCACAATGCCTGGCTGTTTTTTGGTGGCAGCTGTCATTGTTATTCGGTGGGCCCGGGCTGGATTTGAACCCGCCAGCTCAGGTGTATGTGGCTGGTGCCTTAGCCGCTTGAGCCATAGGCACTGAGCCACTTCCCAGTTGCTTTAATCTTTGACTTTTCCCCCTAGATGCAATGCATACTTTACTTTTATTTTCTGTCCTTGTATTATGTGTGTATTGTTATCATACCTTTGCATCTTGCTAAGGTGTTAGCAGCCCTGTCCAGCAATTTATTTGCTCTGATATAGGTATTACCGAATCCTCCTGCCTGCATTTCCATGAAATTTAAGATTCGCTTGTTTTCCCCTCTGAGTTGCAGTTTCTTTTACACATTTTTTTTACCCCCTGAGGACATAGAGGTAGAGGTTAGGAAAGAGCATAGATTTTTTTTTTTTTAAGACAGAGTCTCAAGCTGTCACCCTGGGTAGAGTGCCATGAGTCACAGCTCACAGCAACCTCAAACACTTGGGCTTAAGCAATTCTCTTGCCTCAGCCTCCCAAGTAGCTGAGACGACAGTCACCTGCCACAATGCCTGGCTATTCTTTTTGGTTGCAGTTGTCATTGTTGTTTTAGCTGGCCTGGGCCCAGCTTGAACCCACCAGCCTCGGTAAATGTGGCTGGCACCCTACACACTGAAAGTCCATAGATATTAAAACATTATAAAGCCTCAACAATTGAAATTCATGTATTAATATAGAAAGATCTTTATAGGGAAAAAAAGCAGGGTATAGAACAATGTGTATAAAATACTGCCATTATATAAACACTGGAATATATCTCTGGAATGCTACACAAGGCATTAATAGTTGGCTTCAAGATGGGATTGGGAAGGAAAACATTTCTCTATAGCTTTTTATATACATATATATGCTTTTTTTTTTTTGTGAGACAGAGTGCTATGGTGTCACAGCTCATAGCAATCTCAAACTCTCAGGCTTAAGCAGTTCTCTTGCTTTAGCCTCCCAAGTAGCTAGTACTACAGGTGTCTACCACAACACCTGGCTATTTTTTTTTTTTGGTTGCCAGGTTCAGAACTGCCAGCCTCAGTGTATGTAGCTGGCACCCTACCCATTGAGTGCTGCCCAATTTTCTTTTATTTTATATATACATATAATTTTTTTTTGTTGCAGTTTTTGGCTGGGCCTAGGTTTGAACCCACCACCTCTGGCATATGGGCCTGGTCCTTTGAGCCACAGTTGCCTCCCCCCCCAATTTTCTTACATTTTAAGGAATATAAATGAGTCATTAAAAAATAACATGGACTGTTCTGAGATTTAATTACGCTATTCAGGGTCCCTCAACCTTGTAGGAGGTTGTCCATTCCACAGAGAACTTTGTGTCACCCCCCAGCTCAGTGTGGGCTCAGTGTGGGCTCAGTATGGGCCCAGTATTAGCATCAGTGAGGTGGCTCCAGTTAGTCACTCCCCACCATGCCACCACTTTGGAGCCTCCATTTCTGCCATAGTCCAACTAGAAGCCTGTTTCTCTAAATCTGGGCTTGTGAGTGAATATTCTCAAGATCATGTTGATTTCTGATTATCATTTTTTGGGAGAGGGGAGAGGGTTATGCCTCTTTCTTTCCTTGGCTAATGCACTTGAAAATATATGGCATCTGCTCAGCGCCTGTGGCTCAAGCGGCTAAGGCGCCAGCCACATACACCTAAGATGACGGGTTCAAATCCCCATCTCCGGCCTACCAAACAACGATGGCTGCAACAAAAAAATGGCTGGGTGTTGTAGCGGGCCGGAGGTTGCTGTGAGCTGTGATGCCATGGTACCCAGGGGGATAGCTTGAGGCTCCGTCTAAAAAAAAAGAAAGAAAATATATGGCATCAAGTTTACCTGTTCCTTTTAGTTGCTGCCAATGATTTTTGTTGTCATTGTTATTCAATATTGTTACTTTTGTTTTTTTTTTTTTTTTTTTTTTTTTAGACAGAAACAAAACCGTTCCCCCAGGGTAGGTTTCCGTGGTATTACAGCTCACAGCAACCTCCAACTCCTGGGCTCAAGCGAGTCTCTTGCCTCCGTCTCCCAAGTAGCTGGGACCACAGGCGCCCGCCACAACGCCCGGCCATTTTTGTTGTTTTGGCGGGTCCGGGCTGGGGTTCGAACCCGCCACCTTAGGTGTACGTGGCTGGCGCCTTAGCTGGTTGAGCTATAGGCACCGAGCCATGCCAGTGAGCTTTAATCACACCTCTGCATTCCAGCCTGGGCAACAGAGTGATACCTGCCTCTACACAAATTGAAAAGAAAAGAAAAAGGGATAAAAATCTAACCAGGCGGCTCGGCGCCTATAGCTCACCTGGCTAAGGTGCCAGCCACATACACCTAAGGTGGCGGGTTTGAATCCCCAGCCCAGACCCGCCAAACAACAATGACGGCTGCAACCAAAAAATAGCCGAGCGTTGTGGCGGGCGCCTGTGGTCCCAGCTACTTGGGAGGCGGAGGCAAGAGACTCGCTTGAGCCCAGGAGTTGGAGGTTGCT
>CAUYTI010077360.1:0-36045 GCA_963575145.1 Galago senegalensis | reverse complement strand
CCTGTAACAGCCTCTCGGGGTCCTTCCCCCTTGTGGCTGAGGGACCCTGACGCGTCAGCAATAAACCTGCCTCTTGCTTTTTGCATCGACTCGTGTTTCGTGAGTGGTCTCAGGGGTGCGACCCCCGGGCAGGGTACAACACTAGAACACATTATCATAGAACTTCTCAAGAAGGGGCTTCTGACAGGTAAACTTTGAGTCCTTTCAGATCTAAAAATGTATTCTATCTTCAGACTTAATTAATAGTCTAGATTTAAAGCTATCTTCTCTGAGAAGTATTTGGGCACCGCTCCTTGTCTGAGGCATGGGATATTGCAAAGGAGAGGTCAGAGGCAAGTCTTATCTTCATTCCTTTGTGGGTACTTTCTTATTCCCTAGAAATCTCATGGGTCTTTTCTTTATTCTTAGTGTTCTGAAATTTCAGACCAAGTGTATTATCAATTAGGTTGATTTTGATTGTGTCACACTAACTCAAATTAGCCAAATGATAAAAAGGATATTTATTGGCTCCCACAATTGAAATGCCCAGGATAGGATTGGCTTTAGGAGTAGTTCTGTCAGGACTCTGGCACTATTTCCCTGTGATTTTCTTGGTATTGGCAATTGGATAAATCTCAAACCAATCCTGATAGAACAGAAAACAAGGCATCAAAGCAGAGGTTGACAAGCAGTGCAGTGGGACTGAAGCCGGGCATCCGAGAAGACTTATAAAAGGAGAGCATTTATTCTAAATGTTTAATAGTGATAAAATACCCATAACATAAAATGGACTAACTTAACCATTCTTAGTTTATAATTCAGTAGTGTTAAGTACATTGGCATTGTTGTGCAACCAGTCTTCAGAGTTCTTTTTATCTTACAAAACCAAATTAACAATAATCATCTATTAAACAATAATCATCTATTTCCCCTCCTGAACAGAATCTCACGATTCTATGTACCTCATATAAATAGAATTATACAATATTTGTCTTTTTGTGATGGGCTTATTTTACTTAGCGTAATGTTATCAAGTTTCATCCATGTTGTAGCACATATCAGAATTTCCTTTCTTTTTAAGACTGAATACTACTCTATTATATACATCATATATTTTATTTACCTATTTATTCAGTGGAAATTTGGGTTCCTTCCCCCTTCTGGCTATTGTGAATAATGCTGCTGTGAAGATGGGTGTAGAAATATCTCTTTGTGTCACTGCTTTCAATTCTTTTGAGTATATACCCAGAAGTGGAATTGCTGCATCATACAGCAATTCTATTTTTAATCTTTTGAGGAACCATTATACTGTTTTCCATTACAGCTGTGCTATTTTATATTCCACAAACAACGCACAAGGGTTCCCATTCCTCCGCATCCTTACAACACTTATTTTGTATTTTTTTGTTAATAGTCATGCTAGTGGGTATGAGGTGTATCTCCTTGTGGTTTTGATGTGCATTTCCTAGTGATTGGGGATGTTGAGTATCTTTTTGTGTGTTTGTTGGCCATTTGGATGTCCTTAGAGAAATATTTACTCAAGTCCTTTGCCCATTTTTTAATTTGGTTGTTTATGGGGGGGGGGTCACTGTTGTTATTGTCAAGTAAAAGAGCTCTTTATGGACAGCCGAATATGAGCTGAACGTTGGGAGAGAAAAATTTAATAGTAGAAATGGGTGGAAAGACCCATTGTGGCCACAGGGCCCACCAAGAGCAAAGGCGTGGAGGTGACAGAGTGCAGGTGCAGCCACATTCAGGTTTCCTCAAGTCACGAGGCTGAGCTGGGCCATAAATCACAATAGGGAAGCAGCCAGCACTGAGACAGGAAAAGCTGGAGTGAGGAGGCTGCACTGAAGGTAGCCCCCTTAGGGAGCCATCCGAGCACGGGACTGTTACACCTGATACAGAGCTGCCCTCAGCAAGGTCCCTATGGTGCCCATGGGACACTGAATGCAGTTCAGAGGAGTCTTTTAAGAGGCTCAGGAGGCAGCTTTCCTTGAGTTTATAAGGTTACAATATCAACCAAAAATCATGTTTATTCAAAATAGTCTCTAAAAAATTCCCAGTGCAGGGCCACCTTGGGATTCAACATACCCTCCCTGGGTCATACACAGCAACTTTTTTCCTCAAACACAGGTGCATTGTCTCTTCAACTGCAACCAAGATGAAGTAGCTGCCTTGATTTTAAGAGCCACATTATACAGAAAGTACCTTCTTTATATCCTGGAATCACATTAAGCCTATGGAAATGCACACGGTGTGAGAGAATGGCAAGAACCTAAGCCTCTGAGGTGTATCTCTTTGGATGACTTGGGCCATAAGTCCCTGAATACCTGACTAGCAGGAGCTTCAGCAGTAAAGCTAGTTTAGCAGTTCATAGAATAATAAGTCTAAAGAAAGGAGTACTATACAGGGTTAGTGCAGCACTCTAGGGCTTCCCTTCATGGTCTTTCGAGGGCTGCAGTAGCCCCAAGCATCACATCCCTACACCAGTGTCCAGGGAAAAGGGAAGGAAGGGGTAGAAAAGAAGCCTTCCATCAGCATTCTTTTAGCACCTGGAAAAATCTTTCCCTAGGTCTCCAGGTGCTTCCTCTGGTATCTCGTTGGCCAAAACTGAGTCACATGCCTACACCTGACCAGTCACTGGAAAGTGATGGGACAGCGTGGTGGATATGGTGCTCTGGTTCCTGTCTGGATCTGCACCCTTCATCCCTGAAGTGGAACAAAATCGGGATGTGTTACCCAGGAAACGGGAGTTGCTGTGCTGTGGGAAGGACCAGTGTGGCTGCACCACAGTCCCTCTGGAACATCTGTTCATCGAAGACAGCCTAAATCATTTTATGTCAGCCTATGTTTTATACTTAAATTATTATTTTATTGATAGGGTGAGGCCAGCCTATTCAGGTGAATTCACATGAGTTGAATGCCTGTGGAGTAAAGCTTTACCATGTTAATTTTGGAGCTGGTACGTCCAGATGTCTGCCCTGGACTTCAGCACAACCTCTGGGCATGGAATACTCGTTAGTCCCATGGCCTGACTGGATTCCAGTTCTGCTCTTTGACCTTAAAGCCTGGGGATCTACCTGTTCATCTGTAGCCAGGTCCCTCCTTTACTGAACCCCTGGCAGGATGTCTGCTCCAACTACAGGGAATTCTATGTGTGTGATGTATACACTTATAGATTGCCAGGTATCACAGTGGCCTAGTAAAAAGCCATTGACCAAGTATGCACATAAATACATTAGTTCTTCGGAAACCATAGAAGCAAATTAACTCCTTGCTAGTTTTTAATACATAGTAAGGAAGGTCAATAAGTCCTCACTTTGGAGGAGGTAGTATGTATAACTTGCTGGCAGATGTATCTGGCTTCTTAGACTGTTCCAACCCAGGTACAAGTTAGCTAGAACATTGAATCCATTAAATCTCCACTTGTGTGGAATGCAGGGCTGGACCCCTTCACACAAACAATGACTTCATTTGGCCTGCTCTTGAGGGGACAGGTGGACTTTGTCATGGATAGTAGTGTCTTGTCATGAGGTTAGCACAGGTAAATCCTATTGCCTAGCTGTGCGAAGGAAAGCTTTCTCCTCCTTTTAAAGAATTGTAGGAGGCATAGTCCTCAGATGTCTTTTAGTTCATCTTCCCAGAACCCCCAGAGGTGCATGATGGGCTATCCACATTTTATAGAGGACTAAAGAGTTTGCTCAATTCATGTACCTCGTGAATACCAAGCTTTTTCCATTCCGAGGTCCCCCATGTATGAGCACAGGCCACCTCAGTTCAAGGCCAGAGAGATGCTTCCTGCTGGTCACAGTTTTGAGTGTGTGTATCTTTTTGTACACAGGATGTTAACCTGTGCAGAGGCTTTGGTGGCACAGGGACAGAGGATGTTCTGCCAGTCCTACTTGTGGATTCTGAAGCAATAACTGAGGGAAGAGATAAAATAAGATTTATCTATTTAAAAATCATAGACTAAAGTTGTTACTATGAACTGCCCACCCTTCTGGCCTAATTTCCCGCCAACATAATAGCAATTAGGCATATCATTAAATATATATTGGAAGAACGCAGTTAAAAAATTTAATCAATCACAGCCCAAACCTGGCTCAGGTCTCCCCTGACTTCATAGATCACTGACCAGATTTGCAGTTCTCTGCTCATCAGCACAGCCATTTGCTCATATTCTTCTCAATAAAGAAGGGAAGATGGGCTGCTTGGCCTAGACTTTCTAGAAGAAATTATATTACCAAGAAGAATGGCTCTGAACTTGGTTATGGCACTTGCCCAGTGAGATGCTCAGGTGAACCGCTATCCTTGAGCATCAAGCTTGTTGCCTGCATCCCCCGTGCTGTGATTGGCTGAGTCCCCACTGGTCTGTTCTGTTGTCATGGAGAGCCTCACCAAGTTCCTCCCTTCCCAGGTGTTTCAGGATCTCTTTATTGTCCTCTGTTGCCCTGCAGAGCTTGGTAGCAATGGTATCTTGTTTTCTTTTGGAGGAAAGAAATAAATAAGCAAGCTCAAAGAAGATGAGCTTTTTGTTAGAATTTTTAGATTACGTTTTAGACCTGGCCCTTAAATTCAGTCCAAGGGGATTTGAAATCTTAAGGATTAGCTGACAGTAGCATGGGCGAGACAGCAGTTACCCTATGTTCCTCAGCAATTTTTCCTTCTCTTTTCTCAGAAAATCTTCATTCCTCAAAACCAAAAGGCTGCCTTTTTGGTTGGCCTCCTGAGTTCTTTCCCCATCTGGCTGCTTCTGTCCACTGAGGCAGCCAGGGCAGGTCCCATACGGCAGACGCTGGGCCCCTAAACCCTGGGCTTCATTCTCTTGTCCAGAATCCATCACCCATACTGATGCACGTGTTACCATTCTACTGGAGAGTTCTAGGATGCTTATGCAACCACAGCTCCAAGCAATCTGTCCTGCACTTCCTCACTGAGAAAGAGGTTCCCCTGGGCCCTCCACATGAGGACAGCTGTGCTACAGACAATTGTTTTTTTTCTTAGTTTCTTCCTGACAAAAGTAAGAGACTTTTATTATGCATGGAAGCAGTGTGTCCAGGGCCTCGTGACCTCTGTTATCTTTTCAACATCTTTCTTGACTGTCCCTCCTACTATGGTATTTCCTGGGTCACCAGCAGCAGTCCAGAATTGACCCTCTTGTCTGTCAAGAACCGTAAAGGGTCTGACAAGTTAGCCTCCACAGCTCCATGGATGCTGGCAGAAGACATGAAGCACCTGGGCCAGAGACAAAGGATTTCATTACTCACTACAACAAAAGAAGCCTGATGTCAGCATTTTCTTGTGCCAATTCCCCAAGCCACAGTTTCCACAGGGTGAAGTAAAGAGAGCCGGGTAGCACCCACACATACAGTGGGCTGTGTTACAGGCAAAGAACCCTGTGAGCAGAGAACCTAGATATATTATCAGGGCAGTAAACATGCCTCTGCTTTGCTCCAAAGAGAGATATTATCTTTATTATACTAAGATAGTAACTAAACCTTCCTTTGGCCTAGCAGGAGACAGTATCTCTATCTTCCAGGCTGCTGTTGGCTGTACACATTTCTTTGAACGATAGTTCAGAGCAATGAGCAGTCAATGCCTTGTTTGAAAGATATGTGGAAACGTGATCATCCCAGGAATAATTGCCTCCCAACACTATCCTTGCCTTGAACACATCCATACATTAGAGTATTCCACACACGTTTTAAGCCTTCTGTGCAAGGCTGTGTGCTTGGAGCTGAGGATATATAAAACAAAACATATCTTCTGCCCTCAAGGAACTCATTGTGCGGTAGGATAGACAATGGACAGAGAGTAAAGGAAGATGGGATTAGATATAAAAGAGAAGAGTTCAAGGGGATGTGCAAGGCCAGACAAGGGGACCCCAACATAGCTTGGAAGAGGCATTGAGAAGCTTTCTGGAGGAGGTGAACCCTAATGATGTAGCCCATAAATAGATAAACTCTCATCCTAAATGGATGAGAGAGAGCAGAGTGCTTAAGAGAGGATGAAAAGCACCAATGGTATAGACATGGGAGGGGGCCAGAGGGTAAGTAATAAGGCTGGAAAACAGGAGATGACCAGATAAGGGGCTGTGGATGACACAGTAAAGAGTTTCAAGATTATCCAGAATGTCCCTGGTGCAGAACAGGATTAAGCAGGGAATCAACATGTTGATGTGCATGTTAGAATCCTCAGGCAGCAGTGTGGAGGATAGATCAGAGGGGTAACGCTGGAAGCAGGAGACAGGTCCACTTGAGAAATAATGAACCCCAATCTAAGGCAACGACTGTGGAGTTTGAGAGAGTGGATAATAAAGACACCACAGAGGTGGCACTGGCGAGCTGGCGAGGTTTGAGAGAGCGTGGATAATAAAGACACCACAGAGGTGGCACTGGCAAGCCGGCGAGGTTTGAGAGAGTGTGGATAATAAAGACACCACAGAGGTTGCACTGGCGAGTCTGCGAGGCTAGGGAGAGGGAAGAGGCCAAATGCCTCCCAGCCCCTGAACATTATGAATGGTGGTTTCTGCATTTTGCTGCTGTACAGGGAAGCCCTGGGGCTGTAGAGGATGCAGAACTGTGTTCCCAACACTAAACAGGGCATGTTGCTCACCACTGGACTGGAATGGGGCCTCGATTAGGCAGGTCAAGGCAGGAGAATACAGAGGTATCAAATGATGCCTCTGAGGTGGGGATCAGGAATCAGGGTCCTCGGGTAGGATGCAGCCAAGGCAGCAGACACAGTTTATGCGATGAAAGCAAAATTTAAGTTTGGAAAAGAACTGATATTGGGACACAGAAACTCAAGGGATAAAGCAAACTGGAAAAACCAGAAGCGCCAGATGTTGAAAGCAAGAATGGGAATGGGAGAGCAGACAAGCCCGGGGCTCTGCTATTTTGATGTAGGAGGTGTTTCTTCCTCAGCTGCTTCGATCTACTTCAACCTGGTCCCTGCCATGAAGTGGCTGTTGCTTCCTGGCTCCCATGTGGATCTGCTTTTTACTTTCACCTTGTCCCCCAGTGAATAAAGTGAATATTCCTGAGACCCTACAGCAATAGTTCTCAACCTTCCTAATACCACAACCCTTTAATACAGTTACTGTGGGTCACGACCCACAGGTTGAGAACCGCTACCCTATTGGCTCCCTGCCCTCTGGATTTACAGTGTGCTAGGCAAGAAAAGAATGGGACTCAAAAGTAGAGAATGGACAGTGTTACCTTTAAGAGTTTAGAGGGGGGAGCACTGACCCAGGTGGGTCACCAGGGAAGCCCACAGGAAGGCTAACAGGGAAGAGAACACTTCAGTACTAGGAAATGGAATAAACAGAGGCCTGAGACACAGGGTGCTGAGAGGACACATCCGAGGGTGGCGTGTGATCCCAGTGTGGTGAGCATGTGGAGTATATGCAGGGAAACCAGAGGGCAGTTGGGGGACAAGTAGGAGCAATAGAGTGAGGTCAAAATCTCCAAAGTCCTGATGGCAGATGAAGGACATGGCCTAGCAAGTAAATGCCAGTGGAGAAAAAAATTACCCAGTAGTTTATCACTGGGTTGACATAAGAGCCCAGATTTTGTACAATAGTGGGTGCATGATAAACACGCAATAGTTTATCGCATTAGCTTGAGTGGTAACCCAGGCTTTAGCATATTGAGAATAAACTGGATGACGCCAAATTGGTGGTAGGGAAAGGGTTCTAGAGTTTCTGTCACCTTAACAGGTATGGAGACTTTCACTGGGGATGGGGTGGGGCTGTCCCAACCCACAATCAATCACCCTTCCAGAGGAATGGCATTGTCCAGTGATGTGGGCCCCAGTGACCATGGCTGTACCATGAGACCCTGTCTGTGCTAAGACATGGCACTGTCCTGCCCCTGGTCCACCCTGAGATCTCATGTTCACCTCCTCCTTTTTGCTGTGAGATGGCTGGCAGCCTTCTGACAACTCCACATGCTCCTTCACTGCTTTGCCTTTGGTGGGCAGAGACACCAAAGTAACCAGAGCTTGTTTCACTTGTTTGCAATCTCAGAAATCCTGAGTGGACTCAGTAAGGTAATGAAGTCCTCCATATAGTATGTTGGTCTCAGTAGTAGTAGTGGAAAGTGAAGTCTCTATGCAAGGAATATTGGCTGTACATGGAGACTAATTTGCCTGGGGTAGAGAGGGGTGTGATGAAGGATGAGATGTCTTAGCTGACTAGCAGATTCTGATCATAAGTGACTGGAAAAATGGCAGAATCTTTCTCAGATAAAAGGTACAGACAGCCAGAATCGGGTGTAGGAGATGGCAAATTATGTTTTGAACACAGGGAAATAAAGGGAGCTAATATTTCTGAATAAAACTCCTATGAGCCAGGCACTATTCTGAATGCTCTTTATGGGTCAACTCTGATAACAATCCTGGGAGGTACCAACATGTATGTGACTATCTCTGTTTTCCATATGGGCCACTAAGGCTCAGAGTGGTTGATTAAGTCACTGTAGTAAGCAAAAGGATATTCGCCCAATATTTCTGGCTCTCTGCCTTCAGCACACAAAGTCCAATTATACTGTCAAGCTCTCTGTAGTTGGTGGGGTCTATGGAAGTGACATGTGCCAATTTGGGGCCAAGCATAAAATTACTGGTGAAGGACCTTCCAGGGCCGCCTTTTTTCTCTGCTACAGTGGTTGACTATATTCCAGATAGTCATCTATCATCTTGAGTCCTGGATTAAGGGACAAAGATGCCACAGAGCAGAGCCCCCAACCAGCATGGAAGGGGTGTGTATTATGAACATGAAATAAACCTTTATTGTTTTAGGCCACAGAGATTCTGAAGTTGCTTGTTAATATAGCTCACCTGGCTTCTCCTGACTGATACACTCCGTCAAGGTCACTCAGTTAGGAAGTGCCTACTAGCTTTGTTATCAAGCCAATGCCATGTGGACATCCATGGATCATAAGAGCCCACAAGCAAGGTCAAGATGAGAGTCATAGATTTGTGTGTCATCTACACCAACATGGTAGGGGATGGAAAGGGAGGACTAGGTATGTGATCTCTTGGCCTTGGGGGTCAGGCTTCCATCTCTCATGTTCATTCTTTCCCATAGGTTTGTGGCCAACTCCACATGGCCTGTTAAGTAGGACATCACTGCTGCCTGCAGGACCTGGTGGTTGGCTTGAGCCTGTTGACAGCTGCACACTCATAACATTACTAAAACTTCATAAACTCTGATGCCTGGAAATAGCCCAAGTGATTTGAGGTTTTGCTCACTTGTAAATGTTTGAGTATTTTGTCCACAAATTGCAAATTGAGTAACTCAATTTTGAGGCACAGCTGTTATTTGGAAAAGACCCATCTAGGAACGCAAGCTCCTTGTGAAATAATTGTGCTTCATTTTTGTCAAGTATCAGAAAACCATTAAACTGCCAAGCCATATGGCAAATGCCCACTCAAAGCAGAGTGTGACAACGAACTATAATGAATCTGTTTTGGGGGGTAAGTAGATAGGACAGCGTCTGGGTTTTGTGATCTACAGGAAAGCAGATTTGCTGCTGCACGTTTTAGCCTTGCAGAGTCCTGAGTAAGGAATTTTCCTCCTATGAAAAATTCATGTAAAAAATTAAGTTGTGGTAGATTTTTTTCGTAGGTATATTTTCTCTTTTAAACAATGTCCATTTGAGTTTCTGCACATAAAATAGGTTTATCTGGGGCAGTAGAAACTTCTAAAAGTGTCCATACTTTTCTGTTTTTATATACTTATTCAAAGTATATAAACCTTTATTGGATATCAGTATAACAATAGAATTAAATTTAGTAGCTGAGCTCAGTGGCTCATACCTATAATCCCAGCACTCTCAAAGGCTGAGGCAGAAGGATGGCTTGAAGTCAGGAACTCAAGACCAGCCTAAGCAAAGTTAGATCTTATTTCTACTGAAAATAGAAAAATTAGCCAGACACTGTGGTGGGCACTGTAGTCCCAGCTACTCAGCAGGCTGAGGCAAAAGGATCACTGGAGCCCAGGAGTTCGAGTTTGCTATGAAGTAGGCTGAAGTCATGGCACTCTAGCCTGGGCAAAAAAGCAAGAATCTGTCTCAAAAAAAAAAAAAAATTAAGTTTAGCTATATTTAACAGAAAAAAAAATGGAAAATAATAGTGGTTTAGAAGATTAATTCTTCTCCAAGTAAAAGATCAGAAGGTGTTAGATAGTCTGGGACTGGTGTGACAGCTTCAGGGACATCAGAGTCCTGATTTTCTCTCAGTTTAATCTCATTTCTTTTCTTTTTTCATTTTTGAGACAAGAGTCTCACTCTATTTCCCAGGCTTAGAGTGTCGTGGTATCAGCCATGCTCACAGCAACCTCAAAATCTTAGCTTCAAGTGATCCTCCTGCCTCAGCCTCCTGAGTAGCTGGGACTACAGGTACCTGCCACTACACCAAGCTAATTTTTCTGTTTTTAGTAGAGACAGGGTATTGCTTTTGCTTAGGCTGGTCTTGAACTCCTGAACTCAAATAATCCTATCTCTTTGGCATCCCAAAGTGGCCAAGATTACAGGCATTAGCCACTATGCCCAGCTTCTTAGATTATTCTTTGTCAAACTTTAATTGGTCCGTGTCCTCAGGGTCTAAGATGTAGTATGGCTGCCACACTCCAGCTGTCACATTCCAGGGGGTAAGACTGGAGAAGAGGAGAAAGTCAGGGCTTTCTGATGTAAGGAGAGTTCCTAGGAATATCACCTAACACTTTTATTCACAGTTCACTAGCCAGAAATTAGTCATGGCATCACCCACTGTCAAGGACACAGAAAAGTAGCAGTATGTCCACCTAAGGACAGAGATTCTAGGACTAAAGAAGAGGGGAGAGCAGGTATCGGGAAGTCGCCATCAGACTCTACCATCAGGTACAACCTGGTGTAGAGGTCCTCCATGTTTGTTCCTCCTGCTGGATTGCAACCTTGAGGACAGGAACAGACTTCATTTATCCCTTATCTCCAAGGCAGTAGCCCAGTAGCTGGTAGGTTGTGTTGTTAATGATCTACTGTATTCTTCCCAGCAGAGTCCAGGCTTCTGGCCCCCTCTTCTGCTTTCTTTGTTCCAAGTCTGCAAGTCAGCTGTAATTTGGGCACATTTATTTTTCATCCTCAAAGGATCTTCTTTCTAGCAAAATGACATTAGACTGCCTATTCCTGGGTTTTCCATATTGACAAGGGACAAGTGATGCTTACAGCTGAGTAGTTATGGTTGGAGCTAGATGCAAGGCTCCAGCAGGAGTATGTGGGATTGGCCTTCCTCAAGAGCACCCGTCCATGGTGACATCTCCAGGCCAGGCAGGTCTGAGCACAGGCAGGAGGTGCTGAGTGTGTGCCCAGGGCTGCCAGAGCTGGGTAAGAGGTGCCAAAAAAAATGCCATGGTCTTATTCATGCAAGGTAAACAAGCATCTGGAAGCAGGTGTAGCGAAGGATGGATTAGGTTTTAAACATAAGGAAAGAGAAAGGAGCTAATAGTTCTGGAGCAGCCCGTAGGAGCTAGGTGCCAGGTGGGTCAACTCTAAAACTCCCACAGAGCTCCAGGTATGTATGCGTGCATGTTACATATACGTATTGATATTTTATATGTATTTATATGCTTATCTAAGTAGATTTATATGCATATAAATATATATGTAGTTATCTACATTTTCCATGTGTCTCACAGAGCTCAAGGGAAGTCGATGTGGCTCTTCACCAGAAAGCAAGCACAAAACCCTTCCCTTCTAGGCATGTTGAAAGAATTAGCATCATTATGTATAAAGGTTTGAGCACAGTGCCCAGCCTATCACTCAGTGAGCCCAGTAGCTGTTAATCTATTCCCTTATTGCAAATAGCAATTGAAATTAGTTCCAAACTCATGAGTGTGGCATTGCAGAGACTTCATTCCATTCCTTGAACTCCTTCAAATCTTTCGAAAGTTCTCAAAACTGAAGAGCAGTCTGCCGGCTTTTCTGCAGCTTCACAATTAAGATGAGTGCTTAATTGACATGTTTGTTTACCCCAAGGAGGGACTGGCAGAAGATCTTCATACCAACAGAGACGCCTTCCACTGCTTTTGTTGTCAGCAGTGCTGTGTGCCCATAGCAACAGTGGGCGAATCCAGCAAAGTTGAAAAGAAAAAGTACCGAGTTCGCGTGAAGGTTGATTGCCCTGGAGAAGCTGACACACTTGTACAGATGAAAATGATTTCCCCGAGTCTTGAAAAATGTGGTCGTCAACCCCACATACAAACCGCATCTCCTGTTTTCTTTAAGATGAGGAGTCCGGTCAAGAGGTCTGTGTAATGAAAGATGTTTGTAGAATCCATTTCCATTCTGCCTGAAGCCATCTGCTTTATGTCTATAATAAACAGGAATGTTTTCAGCCACTTTCCTGGGGCCTGGGCCAGTTAGAGGTGCTCACTGTAGGGAAAGGTAAATTGACAGCCTCCCAAGCGGTGAGCATTAGCACGTTACATCTGCAGTGACAGCACTTAACCTTCCCAGCTCGCCTTCCTTTCTGTGCCTCTGTGACAAATGGGCCGAGGGGTGCACGCCGAGTTAGAATTTAGTACGTGTGGGGCACTGGCCAGCATCACATTGAGGTGAGATGTGAGCTGCAGAAAAAGCCACCCCCAATAAGCTGGAGACCAGATGTGAGCCACAAGAAGCTGGGGCCACCGAGCCTTCACCAGGCAGAAGAACCCGGGGCAGCTGGCCTTCCTGAGGCTTTCCCTGCCATCCAGGGCCCCCTGATGCACTGTTCTGGGATCACTTGAGTGCCCTTTCTGAAACAGAAATCCAAGTAAGTAACACTCCTGTTTAAAATCCTTCAGAGGCTCCTCCTTGGCCATGGGATAATATCTAAACTCCGTAGGCCCCCAAGGTCTGTGTGATCCTTCCACACTCTGCAGCTGCATCTTGAGCCACTCACATGAGAGCTCAGAGCTCACGTGAGCCACCAGGCTGATGCCTTTCACCTTAAGGCATTCCCTACCTTAAGCAGTTTGGTTGTGGTGGTTGTTTCTGGGCCTTTGCTGTGCTGTTCCCTGCGCCTGACACAGCATTCGCGACGCTCCTGCACATCTGAATTACCATTCTCTCCCGAACCCAGCTCACTTGTGACAGGCTGCCTCTACATAGGTGAGTGTGTCCACTTCCTGTGGCTTTGTAATAGATCATCACAACCACTGGAGGAGACTAATATGTGGCTTAAAACAACACAAGTTAATTTTGTCCAAGTTCTGGGGGTCAGGAGTAAACACAAGCCTGTATTCTTTCTGGAGGCTCCAAAGCAGGCATCTTCAAACTATGGCCCACGGGCCATATGCAGCCCACCTAGGACGTTTATCTGGCCTGCTAGGTGTTTTTGCCACCGCTGCCTGTCCTGCTTAGCAGCCAACTCGTCCCAGGGCCTGCAGTCCGGCTCTCCAATGGTCTGAGGGACAGTGAACTGGCCCCTTATTTAAAAAGTTTGGGACCCCTGCTCTAGAGACTGTCCTTGCCTTGCTTTTTCTAGAATCTAGAGGCCACTTGCATTGCTTGGCTCATAGCCCCTTCTTAGCACCTTCTCTCCAATCACTGCTTTTTATATTGTCTTCCTCCTTGGATCTGACCTTCTTACCCCCCTTTCCATAAGGACTTGCATGATATAAAACTGGATAATCCAGCATACTTTTCCCATTTCACAATTCTTTACTTAATCATATCTGCAAAACCCCTTTTACCATGTACTGTAACATATTCATAGGTTCCAAAGATAAGGAGGTGGCCATCTTCAGCTCTTGTAGTGAGATGTTAAGCCCTGAGCCCTCATCCTGGTGGTTACTGTACACTGAATTGCCCTTCACAAAGGTGACTGGAAGGTCTCTGAGGACAGGGCCACATCTGTTTTGCCTCCCATTGTGTCCTAGCACCTGGAAGAGGGCTTGGACCATAGTACATACTTAGTAAACAGCTTCCAGTAGGTAGAAGGAGTGTAGGGACATGCCAGAGGCCTGGCTGGTGGGGAGAAACTATTCTCTCTGAAAACTGGTGTAGTGATGCATCTCGGAAAGGGCAGGCAATGTGTGGGAGGTGGAACCTAAAAGGGAGCAGGCTCTGTCCTGGCAAAGCAGCAGCCATCCAGTTACCCTGGGCGGAGGGACGACCTCAGTATATCCCTGTTGACAGGACCCTAGTGTTGAAGAGGGCAAAACAAGGTGGGGGGGTTGTCTTGTTTGATTTCAGATTGAGTTGGGTAGAATGGGGCTGGGGGTGGGGATCTTAAGCATCCAGGAAGCTGGAAAGTTCACTTTATATCTCTGCAAGGCCCAGTCCGAAGAGTGGAGGTGGTATCTGACAAAAACACTTGGTCAGAAACAGTCCCTCACTCATTCATTCCGCACACCTTTACTGAGCACCTGTTATGTGCTAGGCATAGGGCCAGGAGTTGAGGGGATCAAGATGAATAAAAACCACCCTCTCGGAGTTTACCTTCTACTTGAGGAAGAGCAACACGGAAAAGAAGCAATGACAGTGCCATGGTGATGAGAGATAAAGTAATAAAATGTGTAGCAGTGACAGTGTCAACACAGTAGGAAAGGAGAACATGTTCCAGGAAGAAGCCACAAAGGCAGATCAAGTGACAGGGGCGTTTCAGGTGGTCATAACCACATTGGCAGAAGCAGCGTGTCCTGTTTGAGGAGCAGGATGAAATGCTACCTAGATACCTGTGAAGTGAGAGGAGGTGGTGTGGAAAGGGGTCAGGACCAAAGGAGGAAACTGTTTGCCTTGTCTCCAATTTAATGATAAATTCCAAGAAGCCCACATGCTGCCTTCTCCACTGGTTAAATCCTGCAGCAGCAATCGCTGCTCACTCTGTGGGCCACCATTAAATGCATATTGATGAGAACCATTTCCCAACAGCAAAAGTCTCTCTCACTTGCTTCGTCTCCCCAGATATTACTATTTGATGGTAAGAGCAGATGGGTTACTTCTATGGCCTGCATCTTGCCTTGTGTCTAATGAGGTTTGCACTCAAATCAGACCCATTTATTCTGCTGGTGGACCCCTGGAGTGAGTCCTTTTCAATGCTGTCATCATTTATCTCTAAGTTTGGCTTTAAAGAGTGTTTGGTTGAAGCCAATTGGAGTAGACACACGGTACCAGAGCACAGTGACCTTGTTGCTAAGTCTAGGAATGTGCATTCACTTTGTCCTCCAGCCTGAGATGTGGCCCAGACAGGGCACAGTCACTGTTAGTGCAGTATGCCCACAGCAAAGAAAGAAAAAGAAGCATGTAATAAAGGTAATTTATTCTCCTTCCCAGTACCATACTTCATTGTGGTTGATACTACCATTCAAACAAATGTAATTTACAGTTTAGGGGAACTTTTGGGAAAAATGGGTCAAAATCCCAGGATACCTGAGATGCTGCAGTTACATGTTTTAATGGCTCTTGCAATTTATATTTTGTCAAAATGAAAAAGAATTTTGAAAGGCTTCATAGTAGTTGTGAAAAACAGCCACCGTCTTCAAATACACTCATCATAAGGCTGCTCTTGTGAATAGCTCGGCACATTTTTGCAAATAATATCTTATTAAACCATTCAACCTCCTGGAGAAGCAGCAGCAGCCTGTTGACTGCCTTCTTCCCGTGCAGGAGGGGGGTATTCCTGCTACCTCAAAGGAAGCTTGAAGAGACCAAGAGCTGCCTCAGCCAAGAGCTTTCATCTTCACACTGCAGCTCATAATACATCCAGAACAACTTCTCTGTGTACAGTAGGAGGTGCAGCAGGCCCTCCCTCTACCAGGAGGTGGGTCAGTGCTCTGCATCAGTCTTCACTGAGCCCCAGCGCTGGGCCAGCCTCTCTGCTTGCAGCTGAGATCAAAGGCAAAGAAAACACTACCACCCTCTCTTAAAGATTTTACTGTCTAGGGAGTAGGAAAGATATCTTGGCAGGGTTTTTCAATAGAATGTGGCATTCAAGCTACTCCAGATAAGTCAGATAAGCTAATACAAGCTGGGTGTCAGAGAAGCCATCTCAGCAGCCTTCCACACTCCCACCTCCCAGACAGCTGGATCCCCAACTCTGTGGTGGCCACTGTGGATTAGCTAATCTAATTCCCAGTCCCCTTTCCATTGCAGCTCCCACTGGAGATGATGTGAAGTTCCATGTGTGCCTCTTCCATAGCTAGAGTGGTTTTGCACCCTTGCTTAAAAGGGATACCCAGTCTGGTACAGGTCCCTGCTCCTCTTCCTCACGTTAATTGAGGTCATGATGGTTGTCGCTGCAGCAGCAATCTTGTGACAGAGAGAACTGTAGGTCATTGTTGAGCATGATCTAATGCCATCAGCAGCCCACTTCTAGACTTTTTGTCATGTGAGAAACAAGTGAACCTCTGTTTTATTAGGCCACTAAGGTTAGCCTTCTGGGATTTGCATCCAAGGCATCCCTATCTGATACAGACCCCTAGTAGGTAGTCATCATAGAGTGATTGGTGTTATAACTGATGTGATCAACTGAGTTGAGTCCTCACAGATTGGCGTGTACTTAGGGTGTTCTGGTTGGAGGAAACCAAAGTAGCATGTACAAAAACTTGAAGCAGAAGCTGTGATGCACTCACAAAGAAACGACTGAAAGATAGTTCATTGCTGCTGAAGAATACAGTAGGAAGCTGGATTAAAGACTGGAGAAGTGGACACTGGGGGCCAGGTTAAATACATCCTTAGATACCAAGAGGGTCTCAAGCTCAGTGACTGAGAGCTTCCATGTTATCCCTAGAACTGCAGGATTGCAGCCAAGGCCCCCATAGCTGCAAAATGGAAGGAAGGAACTGAATGCTGCCCTCCTTTTGGTCACTGTATTAGTTATCACTACATCACAACCTACCTCAAAATGTAGCAGCCTAAAACAACACATTTGTTTGTTATTTTTATTATCTCACAGGTCCTATCAGTCAAGTATCCAAATATAGCTACATCTTCTGGCTCAGAGTCTCTTAATAAAGCTTCAACCAGGGGGTTCACAGGCCTTAGTCTCATCTGAAAACTTGACTGGAGGAAGATCCACAGCCAGGCTTATGTACATAGGCAGACACAGTTCCTCATGGGCTGGTGGCCACCAGAAGTCTCTGTTAGTTCCTTGGTCCGTGGGCCTCTCCGTGAAGTAGCTCACAACATGGCAGCGGGCTTCATCGGAGTGAGCTAGGGAGAAGGTGAAAGAGGCAGGGCAAAGGGATCCAGGCCCTTTTATAAACTCATCTTGGAAATGGCATCCCACTACTTCTGTGGTATTCTATTCATTAGAGTTACCCAGTGTAGCCCTTACTCAAGGGGAAAGGATTAGAGGTGACTACAGGAAGATCATTGGGAACCATCGTAAATGATGCCCAGTACCAGGCAGACAGCACTGCCTTCTCCTGTCTCCTCTCCCTTGTCAGGGTCACCAGCAGCATCTTTTTACCCTGTCATCAACAGCAGCCCAGCCACAGCAATTATTATGAAATACTTCTTATATACTTTATTAGATACTTCTTTCTATATATAACTCATCTGTCCTCCCTACAACCTTATAAGAGTAAATAATATTATCCCCACTTTGCAGATGAGGAAGCTGTGGCTCAGAGAGGGGCTGTGATTTTCCCTTGGTCTCAAAGCCAATGAGAGGTAGAACTAGCAGTCAGACCCAAGCCCACCTCCAGGGGAGCTCTTTACCACCACCTCCGGGAGGCGGCATCTCCGAGGCAGGAGAGCTATGTCTGCCAGCCTGCCCTGGAGCCCAGGCTAGGTCCTTCTCACCCTTAACCTTGTCACGGTGCTGGAAGCAACAGAGTGGAGAGGCCAGAGGATGGGCTGAGCCCTTTCAAAATACTTGGGCCCAGAAAAAGGAAAACAGGTAAAATCTGAATACATTCTGTAGCTTTGATATAGTCCTATAACAATACTGATTTCCTGATTTTAATCATTTTTCAATTGTGAAAGAAAATGTCTTTGTTCTTAGAAAATACATACTGAAGTATTTAGAGGTAAGGTGGTATCATATCTATAACTTACAAACATTTTAGAAAAAATAGTTACAGATGTATATAGGTGTGTGTGCATATGGAGAATGAATGATAAAGCAAATTTTGTAAAATGTTACCGTTTGGGGAATCAGGGTGAAAAGTATATAAAATTCTTTGTATAAAGTTTGCAACTCTTATTCAATGTCTGAAATTATTTCAAAATAAAAGTTTTTTTAAAGTGCTGGTCTACTCTAGGACTTGATGTGTTCTATTTGGACCATCTGAGATGACATTACAGGAGGCCCACAGACCTCCTTTTGGTCCCAGGGTGACCCACTAGAGTGCAGGGAGAGTATGGAGGTTAAGAACAGAACATAAGTCTGGGGTCAGGCAGCCAGGGTTCTCATCCTGATCCAGCAGCTTCTAAGGTCCCTGAGCTATATGAGTAACCACTCAGTGTTGTTAAAAAGGATTTGGCAAGAGAAGATGTATACCTTGGTGTAGTACTTGGCATAGTTCCTGGTCCATAGTGAGCCTCCATAAATGTTACTATTTTTATTGCCTCCTTGGTCATCTTACAAGTGAGGAGTAATGCCTTGTGTGTGGTTTAGAGACACTGATCTGAACAATTGTTTTGGTGCCAACTCCCTGAATTGAGTTTTTGTCCCTATTTAAAGGCAGGGTGGCCACTGCTGTGGGTGTGGATGTCCCTGACAAGATGAAGAGCCGAATCCCTGTGGTGCTCCTGGCCTGTGGCTCCTTCAATCCCATCACCAACATGCACCTGCGCTTGTTTGAGGTGGCCAGAGACCACCTACACCAAACAGGTTGGTCAGAGGGCCCCAAGTCCAACAGAAAAACTGGTGGGTTGGGCCTCATGGGGCTTTGCAGACTGCTGTCATCATAACCAGTATGAAAATGGCTCAGCATAACTGGTGGCATACATTTTCTCCATCATATTCAGAGGGCTGATGTCCTATGGTCTTATGACATGTACAGGTAATATCCATGGCCATAGAGTTGGACACATCTCAGGGGCTCCCTCTCTACCTACCTCATGTTGTCTAGGAATGTGAAATACACCAGGCACTTACTAGAACCTTTGTCTCAGAGTGTCTTTCCTGGTGCTCCCAACATTTACCTACATAGCCTGATGAGTAGGCAGCATGTCCCTTGGAAAACTTCTCATGCTCTTTGATGTCTGAGAAAATGTGCAATATGGCAGTTTTGACATTGAATACATCTTAGATTATTAGAAATTAACAGTCTTGACTATCCGGCATTTTCAATACAGATGGCTTGACTCTGCCAAGAATATTTAATCAGCTGGTAATATATAATCTGGGGACGTTTTATCCCCTTTTCTTTCTATTTCATTATTAAGGGAATAAAATGGCATTTTAAATCTATTAAGATAATTTCTAAAGAATATAAGTCATTTACATGTGACATTATTTATTTATGTATTTATGTGTGTCATGTGTATTTTGTATTTGTTCGATAAGTGTAAGGGTAGTGTATTCACACCAGAATTAATTCATATTTACTTTAAATATAGCAAAAAGTATTTGATTAGCATGTAAATCATTTCTTCTAGTAAATCATGTACAAGTCTTACTTTATCTTAAAGGAAAATGTCTTAATTTGCAAAGCATTTTTATTATTGAAAAATGAAAGCAGGTGTCAATCATAGTAAGTAAATAGCTCTTACAAAGGAATAAAAAAAAGTCAAGCAATTCTGTTAAAACTAGTCAGTGGATATTAGTAGGCCATATACCAAGGGAGAAATAGAAGTGGCCAGTAAACTTGGGGAAAGATGCTCAAAATCACTAACAATCAAGGAAAGTGCAAATAAAAACTTGATAAACTACCACAAGGTTAAAAGCACCATGAGGGCAGCTGCTGTGGCTGCTTGAACATCACAGAATTGCCACCATCTTTCACTGGGCTTATAGTTGGTGCTCAATAAATATCTGTTACAGGAGTAGATAGTTTTAGCTATGAGATTGGCAGAGATGAAAAATTGATAAAATTCAATGCTGGTAGAATAAAAAGGGAAATAGACACCCTGATGTACTTGTTGTGATAGAACAAATGATAAAACATTTTTGGAGAACACTTTGGTGTTCTTAGACAAAAAAAATTTAGAGTCTATACCCACACCCATAATGAGGAGGAAAATCATTCTATAGAAACCAAACCCAGAGCTGATACAGATGTTAGAATAAAGAAAGATGGTAGAATTATTTCAGTTAGAGTAGCTGAAAACAATTGGAACTAGATGCCATATATTCAAGTTAAATAAAGACATGGAAAATATAAAAAAGGACCCAAATCAAACCTCTCGAGTTGAAGACTACAATGTGTGAGATGAAAAATACTCTGGATAGAATTAACAGACATCACAGAAGAAAAGGTTAGTGAATGTGAAGATATAACAATAAGAACTATCTAAAATGAAATACAGAGAAAAGAATTTTAAAAATAAAGATTATCAGTGAAATGGAAGATAACTTGCAGCACTTTAATATACTTGTAAGTAGAATCCCAGAAGAAAACAAAACAGGAACTAAAAAGTATACAAAGAAATAATGACTAAAATTTTTCTAAATTTTGTGAAAATAAACCCACAAATACAACAAACTTTTGAGCACAAGAAACATGAAGGAAAAAATTCCAAAGTATATGATAATCAAATTTCTCAAAACTAGTAATAAAGTGAAAAATCTTCAAAGTAGCCACAGAAGAACAAAAATCAGAATGACAGCAGACAATCTTGTTACTGAATTCATCAGAAGGGAATTCAGTGGGATGACCTCATTAAAGAACTGTAAGAACAAACTGTCAAACTACAATTCTATCTTCATTCTCTATCTAGCAAAAATATCTTTCAAAAACAAAAGCATAGGCATTTTCAGATGTACAAAAGCTGAAAGAACTCAACTCCAGCAAACCTGTACTATAAAAATGCAAAATTCCTTCGGGCAGACGGAAAATGATACCAAATAGAAATAATAGACCTATACAAAGGAAAGCAGAGCATTGGAAATGGTAACCACGTGGAGTGTTTAGATAATATTTTTTCTTATTATTTAACTTCCTTTAAAAGATAACTGATAGTCTAAACAAAATAATAATATATCTAATAATATACATAATGGGATTTATAACCGATGTAGCAGTAAAAATATATGACAACAGTAGCATAAAGGCTGAAGGGATGAAATAGAAGAATACTATACATGAAGTAGTATGATACCACTTAAATGTAGACTGTGATTTGTTAAAGGTATATAGTTTAAAACCTAATGCAACCGCTAAAAAAGAAAGCAAACAGGTATAGTTAATAAGCATACAAAGGAATTAAAATAGAATCAGAATATACTCAGTGAATTCAAAAGAAGGAAGAAAGAGGACAGGAGGAACAAAAAATCGATCAGACAAATAGCAAATAATAAGATGAGAGACAAACTAAACTTTATCAATGATCCCATTAAATATAAATAGCCTAATGACTTCCATAAAAGGCAGGTGGTTAGATTCCATATAATAATCAAGACTCAACTATATATAGGAAACATACTTTAAATGTAAAGACACAAATAGGTTAAAAGTGAGAGAATAGAAAACTATCTCATGCTGACACTAGTTAAAAGAAAGCTGGAACGGCTGTACTAATATCAGAGAAAAGTCGGTTTCAGAGGAAAGAATATTACCCAGGATAAATAAGGTCATTTCATAATTACAAAAAGCATCCATTCTTTATGCAGAAGTAATCCTAAACCTTTTTGCACTTAATAATAGAACTTCAAAATAAATAGGAAACAAAATCTTATAGGAATGCAAGGAGAAATAGACAAATCCACAATTATAGTAAGCTATTTCAGTGATCTTACAAATTAGTAGAATAAGCACACTGAAAATACGGATATAGAAGATTTGAACAACACTGTCGACCAAGTTGACCTAATTGACATTTATAGACCACTCTGCCACACATTAACAGAATACATATTATTTTCAAGATCACGCAGAACATTTACCAATATTCTGAACCACAAAAGAAGTCTCAATAAATAGAGGATTGGACCCACACAAAATATATTCTCTGACCACAATGGAATTAAATTAGAAATTGGTAACAGAAAGATCTCTGGAAGATCCCCAAATATGGAAATGAAATAACATACTGCTAAAAACTTGTGGTTCACAAAAAGAAATCAAAATGGAAATTAGAAAACATTTTAAACTGCATGAAAATGAAAACAATATATAAAACATTTAGGACACCACTAAAGCAGTACTTAGGAGGAATCTCATAGCACTAAGTATTACATTAGAAAAAAATGTCTTATATCAATGATTTCAACTTCCACCTTAAGAAACTAGGAGTAGATGAATTACCAAATAAACATACGAAAGGATATACAATCATATGCCATACAACATTTCAGTCAACGATAGACCATGTGCACACATATATACAATGGTCCCATAAAATTGTAACAGAGCTGAAAGATTTCTATTGCTTAATGACGTCATACCATTGTAGTACAAAGCCTGACTCATGTGTTTGAGGTGATGCTGGTGTAAACCCACCGTGCTGCTAGTCAATAAAAGTATAGCACATACAATTATGTACAGTGTATAATACTTGATAATGGTAATAAATGACTATGTTACTGGCTTATGTATATTTACTGTGCTATACTTATTATTTAAAAGTGACTCCTTCTACTTAATCAAAATAATAGTTAACTGGGAAACAGCCTCAGGCAGTTGCTTCAGGAAGTCCTCCAGCAGAAGGCGCTGTTTTTGTAGATGACTGCTCCGTGCATGTTACTACACAGAGACCTTTCAGTGGTACAAGGTGTGGAGGTGGGAGATAAAAGTGTTGATGATCTTGACCTTGTAAAGGCCTTTGCTAATATGTGTTTTATGTGTTAGTTTTGAACAAAATTGAAAAATGAAAATATAAAGTGTGTTTTAAATAAATCTTATATAATAAGGATATAAAGAGAAAATATTTCTGTGTTGCTGGACAATGCGTGCATTAAGCTAAGTGATATTACAGAAGAGTCAAAGGTTTTTAAAAATGACAATTTTATACAGCAAAAAGAGTTACAGTAAGCTAAGGTTAATTTATTAGGGAAGAAAGAAAAATATTGTTTATAAATTCGGTGTAGCCTGATGCACAGTGTTTATAAAGTCTCCAGTAGTGTATGGGATGTATCTGATAAAGAACTTGTGTTAAGCATATAATAATCACCCAGTAAAACTCAGCCAAATATCTGAACACACTCTTCACCAAAGACATATAGAGATGACCAGTAAGTGCGTGAAAACATGTGCTCGATGGCATAAGGGAAATGCAGATAAAGACCACAATGTGGTATTACTTGTACCCCTATTATTAATAGAATGACTAAAAGAAAAGACTGACCATCCCAAGTATGGCGAAGGAGGTGGAGCCCTGGGACTTGGCATACACTGCTGGTGGGAATGTAAATGACGCAATGGCTGCGGAAGACAGCCTGCAGTTTCTTAAAGATTAAATACACACCTACTACATGATTCAGCCATTCTGATCCTAGACACTTAGCAAAGAGAAGTGAAAACATATGTTTATGCAAAAACTTGTGCCTGAATATTCAGAGTAGCTTTAAATATAGCAGCCTCAAACTGTTAAGGAGCCAATCATCCATAAACACGTGAATACTTAAATAGATGGTGGGTTATCCTTACAGTAGAATAGTACTTAGGGATAAAAAGGAGTGAACCAGTGATAGAAACCAATCTCAATGTAATTATGCTGAGTGAAAGAAGTCAGAAGAAAGTCAGCCACGTATGTATTCCATTTATATGAAATTCTAGAAAGTGCATCTTAACGGACATTGCCAACAAACAGATAAGGAGCTGGGGGGCAGGGGAGCAGCAAAGGCCAGAAGGGAAGTGGGAACTTTGGAGGCAGCTTGTTACTCTCACTATCTTGCTTGTTGCGTTGGTTTCAGGGATGTATACATATGTTAACACTCAGCAAATTATACCCTTTTGATATGTGCAGTTTATTACATATTGGTCATTCCTCAGTAAAAATATTAAACTGAAAAAAAGACTCTATCAGGTTGTTTCAGTTATAGATAAAATGTAACAAATTATTATTATTTTTATTTTTCCAGACAGAGTCTTACTCTGTTGCCCAGGAAGAGGGCTGTGGTGTCATAGCTCACAGTAACCTCAAACTCTTGGCCTTGAGCAGTCCTCTTGCCTCAACCTCCTGAGTAGCTGAGACTATAGTTGCCCACCACAATGCCTGGCTAGTTTTTCTAGTTTTGGGTAGAGACTGGGTCTTGACCTTGATCAGGCTGCTCTTGAACTCCTGACCTCAAGCAATCCACCCACCTCAGCGTCCCAGAATGGTAGGATGACAGGTGTGAGCCATGGCACCTGGCCCAAAATGCAATAAATTCTTTAGGACAACACAATTTTTTCAACAAATAAGTAGCAAGAAAGAGTATTTGGAAACTGTTTACAGATTTAAGAGACACAGAAATCAAATACCATGTCTGGACTTTATTTGAATCCTAATTCAATCAAATCAACTACAAAATTTGAAGACCGACAGGTTATTAATCAGATGTTATTAAAGAACTATTGTTTAATTTTTAAGACGAATATGGTATTGCTGTTGTATTAAAATAAAACATGTCTTATCTCTTAGGGAAAAGTTTGTACCATTGGTCTCACAGGAGGAGAAGGGCTGTATTCCCTCTGTATCCTAAAATAGTGTGCAGAATGACACACTAAGCTTATTTTCAGAGTATATAACTTCTCCTTGGCCTGATATAAACATCTGCTTGACTCTTAGCTACTGAGTGGGTTTTCCTGCCCGCCCTGACTCATCAGAAAAGCCCCTGGCTTCGTGGCTTGTCTGTGTTGAGAGGTTTATCAGGGGGTAGGGCTGTGCTCTGCTTTGCCTATCAGACGGCTCCATCTCTACACTGTGCTGGGGACGCAAGACACTTGATATACTTACAGGCTTTCCTTTAGCCTTCAGAGTAGGCTTTGGCACAGCCCAGTGAGATTTCAGAGACTACTCCTGGTCCCCAAAGGTTGTGGTAACCACAGAATGCATAGAGAATTGACCATATTGGACATACTATGTATTACATGTTTATATTACACATGATTTCTATCACTTGGAATATTAATAGGTAGAAGGGCCTTGGTCACATTGGACCTCAGTCACCCTCTTCATTTTTACAGAAAGTAAAAGAGAAAGTATGTTCTCTTTACAGAAAGTACTGGTCGTTTGTGAAAGTGCAGAATGGACTCGTCTGCCTATGTCTTTGAATGTTGTACATTGGGTTGTGACCTTTCAATACTCCATAGATGTTTCCTGTATCTTCTCCAGGCCAGGCCCTGTTGCTGGAAATAGAGTTCTTTACATTACATCCCCCACCCAGAGGAGTGCCCAGCGTGGGTGGTGAGAGACTTGCTGCATGGTGGCAGGTGACTGTGGCAGGTGCAGAGGAGGGACATCTTCCCCCTGAGGCTGGGGAAAGCTGCTTGGAGGAGGTGACACCCAAGACTTGAAGAATGTAAAAGATTTAGCCAGGCACAGGTTAGGGGGCAGCATAGGCCAAAAAACAACAGCATTGATAAAACACAGAGACAGACAAGAATCATATTTCAGTGTGTGCAATATGGCCAATAGTATATAGTATATTCAATAGTATCCAATAGTATATCCAATATGGTCAATATGGTCAATATTGGTAAGGTAGGGAGGACCCAGTTGCGAGATGAGGACTTTCTTACCATTGTGGGGGTTACGTGGTATGAATTTTCCTTCTCTGCACAGTCAAATATCATCTACTCCTACCCTCAGCCCCAGACACGGGCCATAGCCCCCTATAGCCAGCAGGTCTGTGCACGGCAACACAAGCCAACCCATAGTCTCTCCAGTGACAGATACGTAAATAGTTCCTTTACTCTCCATCTGAATCAACTCACAATTAAGGTCGAATGAAAATTGGGCCCCAGTTTTTCTTTTCTCATGAAGGAAACTAAATCTCACTTCTGTTGATGTGTTTTCACTGAAACAACTCACAATTTTAATTCAAATGGCATGCATATAAATGGAATTAAGCAAGCTTAAGCAATTTGTTTAGTACCATTAAATAGAAATTAAGGGCGTCTTCCTCGTTTGCTGCCATAGCTCTAACTTCTCTTTTGCTTTGAACTCTTTCCCCTTTCCCAAGCGTCCCTTCTTCAATCTGTAATTGTCCTTCCTTCCTTCATTTCTTCCTTTGTCTTCCGAGATAACAACATAATCTTAAAAACGGACAGAGGCAGTTTAATATATCTAAACTTTTATCTAATTTTAGTCTTGTGATAACATACCTCTTTATAATGAAAAAGGTATACATTAGATCAAAAGATGCCCACATTTATAGATTTTTTTTCATTGTTAATAATACACTGTCAAAGTTATACATGCTCGGGGATAAAATGTTGAGCCCAGCTATTTTTTCACACTCCTTTACTTGAAAGAATGTTTGAGAATAAGATATGGGTCGGTGTGAATGTGCTATCTGTGGATTTTCTGTACTTTACAGTGTGGTCTTTTAATCATAGGCACATCCTTGCCTTGCATCACATGCTATGTGGACTCATAGGGGATTCACAAAAGCTTGATGGATGTATTTATATAGTGAGTGTGGGTGGTTTTTGAAAAGTTTGTTTATGATTTTTGTTCTTATTTTGCTGATTTTTGACAGAGATGATTCAGCCCAACGTATGACAAGTCAAATAGCTCCAGACATACCTAAAGCATTCATTGAGTACATTAGGAATTTCAGCCTGCTTTTCTCTTAAGATGTTGGATATATTCCCAGTTGTAAATGGTCGTTGTCTTAACATGTAAATAAATTTCCCAACAAACTTCCTAATGGAGGTTAAATTAAATTTAAATTTTGTTTTCTATTCTTTAGAGGGTTAATTCTAGTCAACATAATTTGGCTATTGGCCAAACTCTATTTGGCTACTTTTATCAAAATTTGTCAGTTTCATTACTACTTATTCATTTAACAACTATTTAGCTCCTGTTCATTTTATTTAACAAAAAGTGGTATCATCCTTCCTATTTACCAGGTAGTGTTCTAAGTGCATCAGCTGAACTCATTTAATCTTCATAACAACCCTGCGAGGTGGGTAGCTATTCTGCCTGTCTTACAGATGAGGAAGCTAAGGCTAAGACTCAGGAAGAGTAAGAACAGCCAGTCTGCCTCGGAGCCCATGCTCATAACCACCAAGCCGTGCTGCCTCCACACACTCAATAAATCGCTTACTGAGTGACTGTGGTGGGTGCTGTGCTAGATGCCAGATGTGTGGGAATACAAGCAGCCCCATGCTCCTGGAAAGGACGGACACTAATCAAATCCCACAGAGGCGAAAATTACCAAAGTGACAGATGCCACTAAGGGAATGTTCCCAATGCCATCACTGTGGACAGTGTGGCAGTCTGACATAGAGCATCCAAGGAAGGCATTTTTGAGACTGTTAAGGACTGAAGTGGGCTCAGCGCCTGTGGCTCAAGTGGCTAGGGCACCAGCCACATACACCTATTATGGTGGGTTCGAATCCAGCCCAGGCCCGCCAAACAACAATGATGGCCGCAACCAAAAAAAAAATAGCCAGGCATTGTGGTGGGCACCTGTGGTCCCAGCTACTTGGGAGGCGGAGGCAGGAGACTTGCTTAAGCCCAGGAGTTGGAGGTTCCTGTGAGCTGTGATGCCACAGCACTCTACCTAGGGGGACGGCTTGAGGCTCCGTCTCAAAAAAAAAAAAAAGGACTAAAGTGGAGAAGAACAATGAGGCACTTCTTGAGTTAAAAGTCAGGTTGGCTGGGGCCAGGGGACACAGGGAAAGAACATTCTTGGCACAGGAAAGTAATGTGAAAAGGCCCTGTGGTAGAAGAGAACATGGCCACCGACGGGGCCTGGGAAGCAGAGAGCAAAGGGAAATGTCACAGGAGGTAAGGCAAGAAAGAGGGAAAGGGGCAGACCTTAAGAGCTTGCAGGCCATATGCAAGGAAATTAATTTTTATCCCTAGAGCTGTGAATGAGAGAGAATATTTGCCTTCCTCTCTGCTTTCCCTCTCTCTGTCTTCCCTCCCTCCTTCCTTCTTTCCCCCTCACCCCTCCTAATAGTTTCAGCACACAGATCTCCCCCACCACCACCACCACCAAGCCCTGGCTCACGCCCCGCTAAGCCCAGCTCTGACCTGGTCGCTTCTGAGCCCTGGAATCCTCCTCTCTATTTATGCTTTCCTTTAGATCCCACTACCCACAAAAGAAATAACCACAGAATGGTGGGGAACTCCAGTTGGGACACTGTTCCTCTCATGACCAGGGTGTCATGGAAAGAGGCCGCTGGCTTTGGAGTCAGCCTTGGTGTGAGATTCACCCTCCAGCTACATGACCAGGAGCAGTTTGCTCCACCCCTTTAGCATGTGTTTCCTCAGTTGTAAATTAGGAAGAATATGTCCTAGTTTACAGGGTATTTATTATAAGGCTTAAATAAGACGATGTGCATCAACTGTCTAGTCTGCGCGACATGTGCGATATGCGTTTAGTCTCTCCTCTTGCATCCTGAGTGGGCCCTAACTCAACCCTCGCTTAAAGCAGCTCCCATTCCTGTGGCCAAGACCAGACAGTTAACATAATAATCTCATATCTATGCATGGAAGGGAGAAACCACAAAACAGTTTCTCCTGTTTACTTTTAGCCCGTTCTTGATACTTTATGATGTTATTTCCTAATGCTCCTGCCCCACGTGCTTGTGGCATCGCAGATTAAATTGCATCGTAAAGATAACAACCCAGTCCAAAGCCTTGTCCTCCCCCTACCACCTCTGGACAACCTTGAGGAGGGGAAAGGGATTTTATAGCTCTGTGTTTTTCCTCTCAGTGACTTGCATTTTAAATTGAAGCATATTTATTGTAATATCATTTGTACCAGCAACTTCCTGTGTTAAATAAAAACGTCTGATCGGGGTCTAGTGTAATGCTCGTCACTTTTGCTACCTCTGTGATTTTAATTTTAATTCTTGATTACACAGTGAATGTGGAGAGAATTAAATGCATTATGATAAGGTGGTTCAGTACAATCTGAGATAAGGGGAAAATTAAGCTATAATAATTCCATTTAAGGCAGCAACAGCCCCAGTTCTGGGTCTTCTGGGCCTCAGGAGATACCAGGAGAACATGAGTAAATATTATATAAGCTCAGCATGTTACTTTCATCTTGGAATCACACGGACATTTATTAATCAAACAGAGTGCTTTTAATATATATTCATGGGCAGGTCTCCAGCTTAAGCCGAAAAACTGTTCATTTTCCCATTACTAGTTTAAAAGATTTTTCTGGAGAAGATAGATTTAAGATGTTAAATTACTTCAGCAATTGTTTTGGGCCAAGATAATTTTTTCCCTATTGTGTGAGGCTTTAAGGATTTGCGGTTAAACTTGTTACATCCAAAAGGAGGAGATTTTCTGGTTTAATAACAAACCAGCATTTTCCCTTTCCTTATATGTCTGCCTTGAGATGTGGCTTGAATGAAACAGATCTCGAATGGATCTGGGAGGAGGCAGTGTCCGTGCCCTTGTGCTCTAGCAACAGCAGCATTTTCAGGTGAGAGTGCTTTATGTGGAGACCCTCAGACCCCTCCCGAGGCCCCTGTGATCTGGACTTTACTGCCTTGCTGCTGCTGCTGAAAACAGCCAGGACCCTTGTCAACTGACCATGGGGTGCTGCTTCTCCTGAGCAGACCGTGCTGTCACTGCTCCTTGCTACTGCCATGCCAGGCAGTCAGGCCCAACTCCTAACTCCCCATGGAGACAGCTCAGGGTTAATACGCCACAGCCAGTAGCCATCTCCATCTTCTACATGGAAGCAACGATCATTCAGAGCCAGGGACCAGCATTTGGCTTCTTTGCTAAACAGATCATGAAGAGAACTCATGCGAAGAGCCTTCAGAAAACCCAGAACAATGTCAGATAAAACAGCCAGTGAAGTAAAATTCCCAACAGCACAAAGGGCATTAATTAAAATGAATTGAATAGATGTGTCTGCATAAAATATTCCTAAAGATGAGATTGTCAAGACAGAGTTAGACCTCAGTGAAATTTATGTTGCTGATAATTATAGAGAAAGTAAATCTTAAAGGACAAGATCATTTAAGAATAGATTTTATAAATGAATGAGCCTGGTTGCTTACAAGAGGTGGATGGGAACGGAGTAGAAAGAATGGGGGGATGGCCAAGGGGTAGGAGCTGGGAGGACAGAGAGCCATCGCCGAGTATACTTATTTTTACAGTTCTGACTCAGAACCATGGAATCACATGCCAGAAAAAAACTAAATATACAATTAAAGTCAACCAGGATGGAGGGAACCCAAGATGAAATTACAAACAGTAACAAATGAGCCTTATTCTTATATCCTCAGGAACAGAAAGCAGCATTATGACCAATGACTGAGTAGACAAGACTAAGGCCAAAAAAAGCATCTGCTAAGTACCCTTCTCAGTTAGTAAATCTGTTTTCCACCAGAGTAGGGGTGAGCAATTTTGAATCTACTAGATGTAAATAACTAGGATTGAGCAAATACGTAAATTATTGGGGATGATAGATTCAGGTTTCCTGCAACTGAAAAAAGGAATTGCAAATAAAGGAGAAGTGAGAATTAAATTCTTTGGTGTTGTACTAGAATTGGAGGCTTCAGTATAAACACAGTTTTTAATATATCCATAGAATGATAGTTTTAGAAATAAATGCAGGGAGTTTTACAAATAAATACATGTGTAAAGATATAGTTTATACATATTTATGTATATAATTTTTTTGCATATATGTAAAATTTCTTAGCTCTGTCCTCTAAGAGGCACTAGACACCATGAGACCCCCACTACCAATGAGTACATGAAACTAGCCCCTTGGTTTCTATGCCATTCTTCAAAGAAAGAAACCAGGCTTCTTGGAGAAATGGTTGATTCTAGGGATAAGGCAAGGATAGGAGATAAGACTGAATACCTGTGGTTCCAGGAAGCAAGGAGTGCTTAGTAAATGATAGGAGCATGGCAAAAAGACACAGGAGTCAACTTACAGGAGATAATCTAAGGAGCAAAATAAATAATGTAATGATAATAGATTACAACCCATAGAATAAAATACCCATAAGTCCATAAAACTCAGGATAAAAATAAATGATTGAATAAGTAAGTGTAGGAGATAGGGGAGTTCTTCCTTACAGTAGAACTCTAATGCTGTAGAAAGAATGTCAGAAATAGAAAAAAATCACCTTTTCTCGGACATCACTCCAATAATTGTTATAGAGCAGATTCATCAATGGACGCTAAAAATAGTGGGCAAAAGGACGATGGGAAACAGGCTATTGGGCATAGTCTCAAAGCATTTCCCATGAGGTACTAACTATGGATACACAGAAGAGAAAAATAACTTCACTGTAGAGAAATTTGTCAGATACCACCTCAACCAAGTATCAAAGTTAACGTCACCAGAGTCAAGATGAATCAAAATCATATACCCTCTAATAGGATGAACTGATAAGGAGGGACAGTGTCACTTCTCATATGTAATGTGTGATCCTGGATTGCACCTGAGGCCAGAAAAGGGGCCTTCTGGAACAATAACAGAAAGATTAACGAGGTCTCAAGATTAGTGAATAGTGTTGGACTAATGTTAATTTACTGGTTTAGGTCAGTGACCCCCATGGTTATGTAAGATGCTAACATTAGCAGAAAGTGGATGAAAGATATATAGGAATTCTTTGTATTTAAATCTAACTTTTTAAATCTAAAAGCATTTCAAAATAAAAAATTAAAGGAAAATATGTAGAATCACAAAGTAAGCCAGTCATTTTTAAATCATTATCTAAATATTTGAGTAAATTTGTTATAGCAAAGAAAAACTTAACTCTATCACATGAAATTGGAATAATAGTGATAATATTATAGGTCAGTGACTCCTTACATTTTAGGAGTTATAGATCCTGTCATTTAATCTCCAAAATAATCTCATAATGTTGGCGTTATTTCTCTCCTGTTTTAGAGATGAAATCTTAATTTAAGAGACACTTGGTATAACTAAAGCACAAAACACATAAATAGGCAAAAAATTCAAAACCAATCAAATGGACCTGCTTTCAAACCCCGGCACTACCATTCCCAGCCTGTGCAACCTTGGCTATGCCAATTGAGAAACCTTAGAGGAATTCCATCAATCACCTTTTGAGATTTTTGTGAGGACAGAACTCCTGTAGACAACTCAGAAAGAACCGAGCCTGGCACACTCTGGGCAAGGAAAAGGACAATGAGGGTGATGATGATGATGAGATCTTAGAGCTGAGGGGCAGCTCTCAGCTCAGCCCAGCAACCTCCCCGTGTGCAGAGTGCAGCACCCCTGGCACTGGTCCTTGCCCTGCTGCGGACACTGTGGAGAGCAGCTTGACTCTGAGGGAATCTGTCTCTTTTTAAACAAAAACTTCATGCCTGTCCCTCTCTGTATATAGAATGTACACATGTTTGCATATAATTATATTTTTTAAAGTTAACGATAGGTCGTTAGTACATATATAAAGCAATCATTTCTAACATCAAGATATCTAAGGAGCAAACAAGGATGAGGTGGAAGGAGTGATGATCACTTAGGGGCACCCTCTGCTCTGCCCTTGGAATCATCCCACATCCATCTCCACATCTGTCTGTGGAAGTGCTTAGGAAACTACTGCTATTCGAACCTAAGCTGTTTTTTTTTTCTTGAGATGCACTCAGGATTACAGCACACCTAATGAGCTGTGGAAGGACCAGGAGAACCAACATGGCCTGCCCAGTGCCCTGCACACCGCAGCCCCTCACTGAGTACTCATGGGCATGAATTAATGAGAACTTGGCCCTTGCCAGGCCGGGTGCTGCTCCGGACTTCACACCACACTGCTTTGCATTTGGTGGTCTTTCACATCTCTCTTTCACTGTTAGATTTCAGTGGATTTGCACCTCCTCTGGGTCTAGGCTTAAAAGTCAGCATGAGATAAATCACATATAATAAACAATACCCTTGAACATCCCTAAATCACCCCAGGCAGGATGATGTGGATACAGCTGATATTTGTACACCGCATCTGTGTGCAGGCAATGTTCAGGCAGTGTGTTAACAGGGTAGATCTTTGGTTAAGATCATGTGCCCTGGAATCAGATTACCTGCATTTAGATCTCAGTCCTACAATTAATTAGCTTTATAAACTTGGGCTAGTTATTTAGCTTCTCTATGCCACAATTTGTGCATTAAGACAATGGGCATGATAATCACACTTATGTCATACATGAGTTGTAAGGATTAAAGAGATAACATATGTAAAGCCTTTAGTGCGGTTTCTATGGCTTTGTTAGCATTCATATATGACACCCATTATTAATATTATACAATTCCGTATGTGCTATATATGGTAGCAATACATACATTGAAGATGCAACTTCAAAATAGCTTAATTTCATAAGCCAGAGCATTTAGTTGAGCAAGTTAAGGATTGTCTGTGAGGACACCTTCCACCCCTGAACTGACTGCCCAAAGCAGCAATAAGCTTCATTTTTGTGCTGGTTTTAAAACCCCTTTGTGGTTCCGCATGGCTGGCACCAGGGGCTGCTCCCTAACAACTCGCTGAAGTCCACTGTCCACATTTCTGAAGGCAGAGTGGGGCTGAGTCTCCCAGTGAGGTTAGTTAACAGCCCTATGTGACAGCTTTGACTCTTACCAGGGAGGAAATTGAGGTACTTCTGCCTTGAATCAGAGCTCCTGTTTAGACTCTAGACTTTCGATCCCAGGATTCTGCTACAATAGAATATCTGGTTCCACTCAATGGTTACTGGGATGCCATAGTAACTAGGGGAAAATAGTGCAATTATATGTAGCCTCCTGACTTCTGAATACAGGCTAGAATAATGACACTGTGATTTCTAGCTCCTCTCGTCATTTGGACGTGGGAAGGGTGATGGTAATAGTGGAAACAGTGATGGTGGCTGCGTTAACAGCGGCTCCAGTGGCTGCAGTGGTGACAGTGTTTGCGCCAGCAGCAGTGTGGATCACGGTGGTAGTGACAGCAGCAGTGTTGATTAATCAGAGTGTGGTGGTGATGGTGTTGGTGGTCACTGGTGATGGGTGTGGTAGTGGTAGCATGTCATCAATTGTGGTGACCTTCATGGCAGTGATCTTCTTGGTCACGGTAAGACAGTGATGGTGGATATCATGGTGTTGGTCAGTGATGCTAATGTGATTTGATGATAGTGACAGTGTTGGTGATGATCAAGTAAGTCATGATTCCCATAATTTAAGTCAGTGCCTAAATCTGAGTTAATCCAGGGATTGAGACATTTGTATTTGAAGAAGCTACCTCAAAGGATCTCATATACATCTGAAACTGGAAAATACTTTCCTAGCCTGGGTCTCCTGGGCAGTGCATCCAAATGGAAACAGCTGACCCTCATATAATTTGCTGGTAGTGTTAACTGAGTAGCTCACAAACTATATTGCTCTGAGCACTCATCCAACAGGATGACCCACAAAATCTAAATGTGTGTAGGGCCAGGTGCGGCAGCTCAAGCCTGCAATCCTACCACTCTGGGAGGCTGAGGCAGGTAGACTGCTTGAGCTCACAAGTTCAAGACCAGCCTGAGCAAGAACTAAACCCTGTCTCTAAAAAAAAAATAGCCAGGTGTTGTGGTGGGTGCCTGTAGCTCCAGCTATTTGGGAGGCTGAGGCAAAAGGATCGCTTCAGCCCAAGAGTTTGTGGTTGCTGTGAGCTATGATGCCACAGCACTCTACCCAGGGTGACAAAGCGAGACTCTGTCTCAAAAAAAAAAAAAAAAATCTAAATATGCTAGATAAACCCTAGGATTCCTGTCCTCTTCTCAGAAAGTTCCTGCTCTCATCCATGCATTAGGGCTACTCAGAGGATCTTCAATCCGCACTAAAAATACATTTCACTTTGCCTACCCCAGTGTTTCCCAAGCATATTTAGTCACTAAACCCTTTGGGGGAGGCAATAGGTACCTATTATAAAAAGTTAGAGGAACATGAATACAAACAATACTTGAAAACTAAAACTTAAAAAATAAGTTTCCTCACAGGGACTAACTTTTAGGTACTGGATGAGAATAGTTAGCTTCAGATTAGTTTACATTATGTCTTATATTACAAGTGGAAAAAGATCATCTTAAATTTACTTAAATCAGTGTTGACCAAGGAATACGTTAGACATGTAGATCAACCAAACCTCAAAAATGAAATTCATTAACTTCATAAAACATTTACAGCCTCCGAAACCCACATCCTTTTATTCCATACTCATCAAATTGGTAATTTGATCGTTGTAGGAAAATGTCCTTTGTTTACCTCGGTGCCCAGTTCTGGGTTAGTAAAATAACCTTGGATAACAGAAAGGAAATAGTATCTCTACAGTCAGTGCCAATCTGGGTTCTCCACTAGCACACAAGATTCACTTGAGACGCTTATGAAAAATTAAAGTTCAAAAGCCTCACTGCCACTGATCAGGTCTGGGTACAACCTGGAATATGCATGTTTTTTTCTTTTTATAACTGTTAAAATTTCTTTAACCAATGGAATTTTTTCTTTTCCAAAAAAAAAAAAACTGTTCAATATACAAATATCCATTGTATACCATTAACAATTAGAGAATTAAAGTGAACATGACAACACAAAATATGAAATACATAGAAATAATGCTTCAGAAATATGTAGTATTTCTGCACAGAAAACTTCTAATTATTATTGAAGATATAAAAAGACACATATCTGTATATATTTTAAAATTGTTATTAATGGTTGGGGTTTTTTTACTTGTTTAGGTACTCCTTTTTTTTTTTTTTTTGAGACAGAGCCTCAAGCTGTCCCCCTGGGTAGAGTGCCATGGCATTACAGCTCACAGCAACCTCCAACTCCTGGGCTCAAGTGAGTCTCTTGCCTCCGCCTCCCAAGTAGCTGGGACCACAGGTG
>CAUYTI010077359.1:0-21733 GCA_963575145.1 Galago senegalensis | reverse complement strand
TTTTTTTTTTTTTTTTTGTGACAGAGCCTCAAGCTGTCCCCCTGGGTAGAGTGCCGTGGCATTACAGCTCACAGCAACCTCCAACTCCTGGGCTCAAGTGAGTCTCTTGCCTCCGCCTCCCAAGTAGCTGGGACCTCAGGCGCCTGCCACAACGCCCAGCTATTTTTTGGTTGCAGCTGTCATTGTTGTTTGGCGGGTCCGGGCTGGGGATTCGAACCCGCCACCTTAGGTGTACGTGGCTGGCGCCTTAGCCGGTTGAGCTATAGGCGCCGAGCCTAAACCACCTTTTATATTCCTTTACATTTCAACAAAAATCTGGGTATTTTTATTCCTTTTTTAATATGGCAAGTCATGTTGAGTGTTTAGGCCTCCAGGAATATCACATATTGAGAGAGTTTTTTAAGATTGTCATCACAGAAGCTACTATTAAGAGAGCCCAGCCATTGCCACCTGATCCATCTGCTTATTGTGGGTGGTGGGAATTAAACAAGCCAACAGAAGCAGAAGTGACTTTTGCACTATGAAACCACTTTCAAACATCACATTACACATACTCAACCATCATCATGAAGTCATGAAATTTCTACCAAACTTTAAAACAACCTGTTAGATTGGTAACTGGTTGCTTTGGCCTTAAAAAAAAAAAAAGGAGAGAGAGAGTAAAATTTTCACTTGATATTTTGGCATGTTTGAAGTTTTCTAGACAGTACCAGTGATGAGCTTAAATTCAACTTTGAGGTTGGGTAAGAACTCTTAATTTAGAGCCACCAATAGCAGAATGTGGCTCAATGGTTAACATTGGACAATGGTGTACAGAAGACAAAGTCACCTGCCAGTGGCAATTTTATCTCATACCATACTTGGATAATTGAGAAGTAATACAGGAAATGTCCAGGAAATTTGCTTCCCAGAAAACATTTTAACTTCTTTGGAAGGCAATTACAAGCGAAAAAAAGAGCATGAACTTGGTTGAAAGTAAGCTGTGTACTACTTCTGTGGTATTATTACTTCACCTTTCAGAGACCCTGAAAAGTAGGCATCATTACTTTACAATATGGTTGTGAGGAGTAGATGAATACATGAATGTACTGAGTATCACATGCAGCATATTTTAAAAGTGCAATAAATACTACCTTCTTTCCACTCTTTAAAACTGAGAAAGGGACCAAGAGGAAAAAAGAAAAGGTTTGTGCTCAACTATTCAAGAAGAACATCTGCTCTGTTGTTTTCATCCTATTAGGGAAACCCTCACTTGATCCAACCAATGTCTTCCTCCAGTTATTTGCCCATTTCTTTCCTTCCCCTTAGCACAGAACTCCAGATAATTAATTATCGCTGCTGTTGCCAATTTGTTTTTCCTCAGATTCCTTCTCAAATTTACTGTAATTAGGCTCCCCTGCCAAGAGAAAACACTCGCAGTGAGGTCAGTAATGACCTCTCACATCCTGCTCCTCTTCCCTGGTTATGGTTACTCTCTTGATGATCTTAACCAATCATAGGGCTGTAGAAATATCTATGCTAAGATTTCTTAATATTATTAATATTTCTTAATATATTAAGAAATACCTTAGCATATTATCTTAATCTTAGCATAATATCTTAATAAAAGATATGCTTTTATTTCTAGCCTGACCTCTCCCCTGAACTTTAGATTCTTACATCCAATAGCCTACTCAATATCCCTACCAGAATGTACAACAAACATCTCAACATGTTCAAAATTGAGCTCTTAGTGTTCCTTTTGAAACCTACTCCTACCCCTGCCCCCATAATCTTCTCATTTCAGTCAATGGAAACTCCATGTTTTCGGTTGCTGAGGACAAAGGCATCTATAACCACGAAGTTTCACTGAATTACACCACAATAACAGAAAAACAAAAATCTGAGAAGCTTACAACAGTGCTTTTTGCCTGCTCATGTCACATATCAACAGAAGACAGGTTGTGGGCTGTTTCACATCTTTTTCACTCCAGGATCTAGGCTGAAGGAGCAGTCCCATCTGGGACAATGCCTTTCTCGTGACAGAGAATAAAAAAAGTATCATTTGGTGGTGCTTACAGATTCTGCTGGAAAGGGGCACATCGCTTCCCAATTTACTGGACAGACCAAGTCCCACATCCAACCCTCATGTCAGAGGGGTAAAAAGACAGTTCTCCCGAGAGATAGGTACAGCAGGAAGGAAGGATCAGCAAGTATTTTGGCAATGATACAAGCTACCACAGAATCTTTTAGTCCTCTCTCTCTCTCTCTCTCAGATCTCATATCCAATCCATCAGGAAATCCTTTAGGTTCTATTTATATAACATATCCAGAATGCAATGATTTCTCATCACCTTCACTACCACTCCCTTGTCCAACATACCACCATCTGGTGCCTGGAATATTGCTTTGCCCTTGTTTTCCTGCTGCCTATTCTTAACACAGCAGCCTGGATGATCATGCAGAAATGTAAGAATGTCACCCCCCTCTGCTTAAGCTCCCTCTGGGAGCTCCCTCTATTTTCCTCAAAATAAAAGTCAGTCTCTACAGTGAGCAATGTTCTCCAAGACTTTGCCTTGTCTGTCCAACATCCCCCACTTCCTTTCTAACTTCATTCCTTTCTATCTACCCACTATAGCTTCAATTCAACCACTTTTCCTTTCTCTCTGTTCTTCAAGTCATAGGCACATCTCAGCCTCAGGCTTTTGCACTGATTCATTTCACCAGAAATCTCCTTTCTCAGATTTATACACAGCTCACTTCTTCCTGTCCATTGGGTGTTACATGCACCTTCTCAGACCTACCCTGGTCACCTCATTTAATATATATCTTCTTACCGCACACTAATTTTTACTCTGAGATGATGCATTTATAACATAATCACAGATTATTAATAACATTCTTTTCATAAGGCAGAGTAGGATATTTCTCACAATTCAACTTACTATGTAATTTATGTACGTATTATTCTTATTCTCACATTAGGCTAAAATTTAAGCCTCACAAAAGGAGGAATCTTTGTTTCATTCACCACTGCATTCAAAGCTAGAGGTTTCTAGACCCCTAAATATATGCATCTAACTAGACCCTGACTAGAACAGTACTGGGCACATGCTAAGTGACTCAATATTTATTAAGTAAATGAAGTGAGTGACTGAATGAACCCTGCTCAATTTCCTTACTCTACTTCAACAATCTTCCCCCACTACATTGTGAAATTTACCTGGCCTGTGGCTTAGGAGACAGTCTAGTGACTCCTATGGCTCACTTCAAAATGTCTTGTTCTTCATTAAGCTTTATTATACCTTTTAATTTCCCAAAGGAAAAATAATAGGATTGGACCAACTATAATTGAGACTCATTTTGGCTAAGCAAAAATTTTGCTATTTCTTTAACAGCATTATAATAGTAATATTAACATTTAAACATTCGTAAGGATTTTTGTTTAGATGGGGGAAAGGTTGGGTGGAAGAGGTAGGGATGATTTTAAACCAATGCTTAAGTGTCAGAGCCTTTGAAAAAGGAGCCCCAAAATTATTTATCCAGAAAGAGTGACATATTAATTATAATCATTTTTGAAAGTAGCAGCAGACATATACAAAATAACTAGCTCAGGAAAAAAGGAAATGATGAATGAAAATATTCCAGATAATAAGAAGCTATTTTTTATTTTGAATAAGAACCTATAGTTAAGCTGAGATATTTCTGTAGTTCTGAATCTCCTTGGAGGAAAACCAATTTCTTTGGTTACTGGCTTCCATTTAATCTTTTCCAAATCAATTGAGCTGATCTTTCCTGCTGTTTTACATGCCATTATTGAGATAAAGTCTCAACCAATTGCTCCATATGGTAACAGATGTCAAAATAATTAAACAGAGTTCTGAAAGGATTAAGCCAAAAGGTGACAAGTAGAATTAGCCCAAGAAAAATTAAATTGTAGTAGTAGCTACCTTGGTCCTGCAAATAATGCACACGTCCTATGAATAGATTATTGGAACTGACTAAGACCAGCTGCATGTCTTCTTTTATAATCAGAAATAAATAAAATGAAAATATTTCAATAGGGGTGGAAGAGGTATTGAGTAAAATGTATCAAGTCATCAAAATGAACAATCATTTTAAACCACCAGAAGTCTATAATAGAAGAGGAGACCAACTTTCCACCCAAAATTCATTACTCCTTTGAGAATATACAGTTGTATATTCATCCAGATCCTCATGCATCCAGGCAAGGACAGCAGACAAGTTCCCATCAGTAGAATGTAAACAGAAAGGATGTCATTTCCAGCATGGATGCCACTTCTCGGCAATGTGGTTAAGAATCAAGTATATTCCCCAACTCTTTCCCCTTCTGTTAGCTGGCACCAGGCTTGAAGTCCTTGAGGCATGAGCACCCACAAATGCAAGGGAACTGGTCTGTGAACCACCACAAAGAGAAATCCCAAAGTCCAAGAACTCAACTGAACTTTTATCTTCTTTAAAAATCCAGATTTGAAAAGAAAAAATCATGAACATGTCCATTTGCACGTTACTTATAACAAAATTAAAATAAATCTTAATAGCAAGAAAATTATTTTTAAAAATCATGATTCATTCACTTAGACTGGTCATTAGGTAGGCAATCTGCAGAACTACCTAAAATATATCCTAGATCTGATGGGATTGTTGTTGGAGAGGTGATGAGAATAGATAGGTAGACAGGAGAGAGAGAGAGAATGAGAGGAGGGGGAGAAAAGAAGAGAGAAAAGGAGGGGGGTAAAGGAAGAAAGAAAATGGGCAAATCACTAAAAAACTTTACTCTGGGCCCCAAACTCTCCCCCATATTCCTCACCACCAACAAAAGATGCTGTAATGTCTGGAGAGGTTTCCGCTGTGATATGGAAAGCTTCCTCATTCATACAGTTTGAGTCACTAGTGGTTTCCACCTTTTTTTTTTTGAGACAGAGCCTCAAGCTGTCCCCCTGGGTAGAGTGCCGTGGCATCACAGCTCAAAGCAATCTCCTGGGCTCAAGTGAGTCTCCTGCCTCCGCCTCCCAAGTAGCTGGGACCACAGGCACCCACTACAAAGTCTGGCTATTTTTTGGTTGCAGTCATCATTGTTGTTTGGCGGGCCTGGGCTGGATTCAAACCTGCCACGTAGGCGCCTTAGCCACTTGAGCCACAGGTGCTGAGCCAGTTTCCACCTTGTTGGGTGCCTAGTTTACCTCAACCTGGGACAGTGGTCAGCAAGGGAGACAGTGCTGGGGAAATCATGAGACTTTACACTAGATTTATTACATGAAGTCTGGAAGGGCACTATTCAAGTGCCAGGCAGCAGCCTGAAAACAATGCAGCAAACTGCCCTGCTTCCCAGAGTCTTTTTAGCAGATACGTAACAAAGTATATATGCAAGAATGCACAGAGGTCTTGGCAGTGCCTGTGGCTCAGTGAGTAGGGCACCAGCCCCCTACACCGAGGGTGGTGGGTTCAAACCTGGCCCCAGCCAAACTGCAACAAAAAATAGCCAGGCGTTGTGGTGGGCACCTGTAGTCCCAGCAACTTAGGAGGCTGAGGCAAGAGAATCACCTAAGCCCAAGAGCTGGAGGTTGCTGTGAGCTGTGACACTACCCAAGAGCTGGAGGTTGCTGTGAGCTGTGACACCACAGTACTCTACTGTGGGCAATGAAGTGAGAATCTGTCTCTAAAAGAAAAAAAAATTATCATATATATGAAGAATGAACAGAGGTCAGTAGTCAGCCATCAAAGTTAAAAACAAGAGAGGGGAGCTCATAGCCCCCAAGAAGGCTGACTAAAGAGTAAGCAAGGGCAGAGGGTAATGGAACATTTGAGGTGGCCAAGTAATGGTGCAAGTGGAAGAGAGGGGATGGAGAGCAAGTCTTATCACCCCAGACAGACATCTCAGCTTCTCTAACCTAAGCTACTAGTTGATGGTTTCAGCTGCCAGCACTGCTAATTTCTCCACACAGGAATAGACACGTAGGCTCGGCGCCTGTGGCTCAAGCGGCTAAGGCGCCAGCCACATACACCTAAGGTGGCAGGTTCGAATCCCCAGCCCGGGCCCACCAAACAACAATGATGGCTGCAACCAAAAAATAGCCGGGCGTTGTGGCAGGCGCCTGTGGTCCCAGCTACTTGGGAGGCTGAGACAGGAGACTCGCTTGAGCCCAGGAGTTGGAGGTTGCTGTGAGCGTGATGCCATGGCACTCTACCCAGGGGGGGATAGCCTGAGGCTCCATCTAAAAAAAAAAAAAAAAAGGAATAGACATGCAGACATTCCCCTGCCTGGGCACTTTACCCTGAGTTGGAAGGTGTGTGAGGAATTCAGCATGCCTGCCTCCCACCCCCAGCATCTCCTGGAAATCAGACTTTACAAATCAGGCTGAGAGCAAAGGAACTCAGGTGTTGACCTTCTATACTTCAGTGGCTTACAAATGAGTACACGCTCCCCTACCATGTACCTCTCTCTATCATCAGTAATCTCCTTTCAGGAAAAATAGCATCCTCTCTCCTTCCAGAAGGTAAGCCCCTTGAGAGCAGGCCCATGTCTTTTGTAACCTCTGCATCCATACCAGTGCTAGTTTACAGTAAGTTTTCCCTGGATTTTTTTATTCTACAAATGTTTAACATGCCTACTATGTGCCTGGCCTCATTTTAGACACTAGAGTAAGGGGCAGTGAGCAGTCACTGTCCTCCAGCAGCACACATTTAATGGAAGCACATGTCAGATAGAGGCTCCTTGCTTTCCTTTCTTCCTGACAGAGAATCCATCTGGGCTTAAGAGCATCATTAGAATACTTGTAAAATATTTTGAAGAAGTCTTCACCAATATACACTCTGTAGGAAGACAGATAATAAGTGCTGGTGAAGACATGGGAAACTTGGACCCCGCATACATTGATAGAGGAAATGTACAATGTGACAACCACCTTGGAAAATAGTCTGGCTGTTTCTCAAAAGGTCAAAGATATAGTTACCATGTGACCCACATTTACCACTCCAAGGTAAAAACCAAAGATCAATGAAAATATATGTCCACGCATAAACTGATACGAAATGTTCATAGCAACATTGGTCACAACAGCTAAAAGTCAAAACAAGTCAAATTTCCATTGATAGGAGAATATATAAAGAAAATGTGGTATATGTGTGCCAGGAAATATTATACAGCTCTAAAAAATGAAGAACTGGTACATGTTACAATGTGGATAAACCTTGAAAACATTACGCTAAGTGAAAGAAGCCAGTCACAAAGGACCACCTACTATGTATATAATTCCATTAATATGAAGTGCCCAGAATAGGCAAAGCCATAGCCACAGAAAGCACATGAGTGGTACCCTAAGCCTTGGGGCAAGCTAGGGGACAGAGAGTGGTTTTAGCTAAGGGGAATGTGGCTTCTTTGGGAAGAGGGTAATAAAGATGTGCTAAAATTAATCATGGTAACTATTGCACAACTCTATAAAGCTACAAAATACTACTTACTGGCATACTTTAAACGAGTGGATTGTATGGTATGTCAATAATATATTAGTAACATTTTTAATAGTTAAAAAGGCCTTCAATGTATAGCCCAGCAAGGGGAGAGGAGAGAGAAGAGAGGAAGGGAGGAGGAAGGAAGGTGACTGGCAGGATCTCACCTAATGTGAACAATGGGAGAATGTCCAGCACAAACCCTGAGTGAAGGGCTCAACTACAACTTGAACTTTACCTTAGAATTGAAAACAATGTAACCTAAGCATTTGTACCCTCATATTAATTTAAAATTTTACAAAAGCCCTTAGCCACTAAAACGTCAGTCTTTGGTTTGGAAGTTGGGTATGGGGAGTCACCATGAAAGCATCTACATGAAGTCTAGCAAATATTTTGATGATCTAAAGCTCCTTTCAATACAACTTAATTGTGTCAGCAAAAGAGTGATTCATCATCTATTTTTAATTTTTTTTAAACAAAAATTAGCATCCCACAACAACAAACTGTCTTTTTTCTTTTTTTAATGGCAGGGGTATTAGAAAAAGTCACCCCGGCTCGGTGCCTGTGGCTCAAACGGCTAAGGCACCAGCCAGTACACTTAAGGTGGTGGGTTCAAATCCCCAGCCCGGGCCCGCCAAACAACAATGATGGCTGCAACCAAAAAGTGGCCAGGCGTTGTGGGGCGCCTGTAGTCCCAGCTACTTGGGAGGCTGAGGCAAGAGAGTCGCTTGAGCCCAGGAGTTGGAGATTGCTGTGAGCCTGATGCCATGGCACTCTACCCAGGTGGATAGCTTGAGGCTCCGTCTCAAAAAAAAAAAAAAAAGAAAGAAAAAGAAAAAGTCACCCATTCTTTTTTCAGTAGAAACCCAATATCCAAAGTTGCACAGCTGGAACACATCAATAGACTGAAGACGGGCTCTGCTTCCCTGACAACTGTTAGCAACAGTGAGTCAGACACAAAACAGATCTGTCTTTCTGTCCAGCTGGAATACACTCTTTGAATAATAGATGAGAAGAGCAATAATGTTAGACTTCTTTCAATATACGCCTTAAAGCAAAATAATCAAAAAATCCTTATTGGTTAATGCAATATGTATGTTACATAATAGTGTTTGGGGAGCCAATCTGTCTCTATTACAAAAATGCAAATGAAAACCTGAGTTTGATCATTTGCAGCACCCTAAAGTCAATCCATTAGCTGAATTATTACGCTGAAGGTCAGACCAGCCCAGAGGGGAACTGGCCATTTATTTGTGTTCTGAACACATGGAGTCTGTGCTTCCCAGATGATGGGAGAAGAAGGAGCCATGGCCTGTGGCCTCCAGGGGACTCAGTTGAATGCCTGGCACAGTTACAGCTTTCCAACTTTCCTGCTCAGAGGGGCGATGCGTCATTCCCTGGGACATACCAGGCTGAGGAACGCTAAGTCCATCACCATGCACACTATCCCATTGTAGCAAACCCTTGTAATGTTTACTTTTTAGTTTTGCTGATAGGATCTCAACACCATTTCCATGTTTGATTCTGACAGGGCCTTCCTCTCGATTCTGTGTCTCTGTCTGTTGATTTAGGTGTCCACACCACCCAGAGATCACAAAAGTCTTTTTTCTATAAGTGAGGCTACCTAGGATGTAAGACAAACTGGTTCAAGTATCACTCTGGCTTTTGAATTTAAAGAAACAAATCCTCTTGGTTGCTAATGTTGCACATATGCATTATTTCTTTACTTCCAACTTTTAGTTCTAAGAAATAAAATTTCATCCTTGCCACATTCCTATGTATGTGATGGCAGAGAATATATATAATGACAGAGAGTCTTTCTGGTGATAAAAAGATCAGGGAATTGATACTCCTGGTTGAGAAGTCCAGGATTAAGATCTAAATTCTCCCTGAACACCCAGAATAAGGTTGCTGTGCAATCTCGGGCAAGGTTCTTACCCTCTCTGGGCTTATAAAATGAAAGGATTCAATTAGATGCTTTCAAAATTCCTCTCTGGCTCTAATGTATTTTTCCTTAAATCAGCCAGAATTGGCCTCTGTAGATCCCAATCAATTCTATTTCTCATTAATATGCAAAAATATTATATGAGAAATTGGTTCTTGGTTATTCATTCAAGAGAAATAATCAGAATTCATAGCAAATAGTCTTTATCTTTTTGCATTTTGGATTTTGGCTTTGAGACTCATTTTGCGCAAAATGAAAGACTTTAAAACAAGCAGCAGCCAAAGATTCCTGGCCAAGAAATTGCTTCAGCAGCATCTTGAGTTCTTGAGTCACTTTTTAGATATTCGCCTGCAGTTGTATTCTGGCAAATTTGATCGAATCAATATGTCCTTTATGGCCAGACTCTTTTCTGCCTTCATCTATTATCTGTTCTAGAAAAAGCCATTGATTTAGTAAAAAGAAGTTGTGGGAGGCTATCTAGCAGAAAATGAGTTTTTCTTTTTCAACAAAAAAACACTGACCCAACTAGAAAAGTGTTAATGTGGCAGTTTTAGAAATCAAAGTCAAGATCAGTCTTAACCATTAGCAGAATAAATTGTGGCCCTATCATGTATTAGTCTAGGGAAGACTACTTCAAGCAAATTTTTCTCTCCTGACTCTCACCCAACCTCAGATTATAACAGAAAATACCTCCTTTGGATCAGCAAGCATCCTATTTTAAAGAGTAAAATTTTTTGTAAGATGTCAGGGAAGAAGATGAGAGCAGGTGGGGAACTGAGGGCATTGCCAAGAGTGGTGAGACTATGGTGCTGGGTGTCTAGAAAAATCCCCCCAGAATGACAAAGAGCAGGAAAGAAAGAATTCCTGAGACAAACTCCCCTCCATTTGGGGTTTTGTTTCTTTCTCAAAAATCTTGACATTTGTTTTTTATTTCAAACCATCTCGTGTACTTCTGGGAAGCAGGCAAAGTATAACATTCCCTTATTAACTACGGCGTGGTGATGGCTGAAGTAGAAAGATCAAAGCTCTTTGTTAAAGTTCAAAGGAAAAGCCTTCATCCTTCCTTATCTGACCTGATTCTGTATCAACAAAAGACTTTAGAGAGACAATTTCAACTATAAAGAGACAATTTCTTCCTTTTTCCTACCAGACATGTCTCTAAACAAACCAATACAACAGCTCTTCTTGAGGGTAGGTAAGGGACCATCTCAACAGCTTCTGCCTCTAAAAGAGTCTTAAGAGGCTCAGGCCTCCAAATGTACAATAATGTGAATGCACCACAAGGCTTGAGGCCCTATTCCGGTCACAGAGAAGCTCTAGCTCTGGGGGCACTGCAGGGTGAGTATTCTGGCAGCCCTGGTTTGTCTGCCCTTTTAGAGATGCTTCACTTGGAGAAGTCAGTGCTCTAGCACATTACATCGGCAGACAGAACGCCTTAGCTGGGTTATAAGCAGTCCTTAAAGCCAGACTTGTCCTCTGCGTGGTCAAAAAACACCTCCCTCAGGGGCAGCTTTGGCTTGGAGGACAGACAGCACCAGCGCATGGTGGGAGTAGAGCCGACTGACAGCACAGCCCCTAAGATGCTGAGCTGAAGTGCCCATGGATGCTCTAGGCTTCCAGAATGAGGCCCTGAGATCTATGGCTGGTACAGAGCCCCACGTGGGAGGCTATGATTTATGTTCCCGTCAATTCACCTTCTCTCAACTCTAAAACCTACATCAATCTCCTGATCATCTTTCTTCAACTTTTATGCTGTCAGTGTTCATCTCACCTACAGATTCCAGTTGTCTGGTATGGTTCTCCCCAGGACCTTGTGAGAAAATCCCCTGACCTGGTGTGGGGCTGAGTAGGAAATAGTCCATTGACTCTACAATGGAGTGACAATGCCCGCCCCGAGCAGAAGGAAGCAGATATTCCAGCTTCATTTCCCTGCAGTGCCCCTGGTACATTCTTGCTTATCTTCCCAGTGGGAAGATGAAGTCCTTCAGCCCAGAGACTGTGTATTCTGCCACTCCTGTTTTTACTTCCTTGGCTTGACCTATCATTGCAAACTTCCAGCAGGTCTGGGATCACTGGTACAGAGTGTGCACAGTCATCACATAATTTGCTGTGCAATCTCTGTAATCATCTCAGAACCTCTTAACCCACATATCTGCTCCTGCTCTTACTTGATCACTTGCTGCATTAGTGTAGATGATTGGGGTGATAAAGTGCCCCACATTAGAGAAGATCACCATATGCTATATAATCAAGTGCTAAATTATGTAGCACAAATTGCAAAATTGGGGGATAATGAACATCAACATGTAGCCATACCTGATTTGTAAGTAGATTTTCTTATTTCACAAGTATTTATTGAGGGACGGTTCTGAGTCAGGTACGGTGGTAGACACTAGAAAATAATGGTGAGCAATACTGGCACAGACCCTGTCTTTGTGGCATTCACAGGTGTTCCCATTCCCAACTGTGTACACATATATGGTTTCCCAGAGTGCAGAGAGGTCTTGGACCTGCCACCACCACCCTGAGCCACTCAACAGGAACCTCAGTCCCCAATTCCCAGCAAAATATGCCACAAGGCCAGCAACAACTGTTTTGCCTTTTTTCCACCAAAGATTAGTTATGCTTGTTCTAAACTTTATATAAATGGAATCATACAGTATGCACACCCATGTGTACAGCTAGCTTCTTTCACTCAGTGTGCTGCATTTGAGATCCATCCACATTGCTCTGTGTCTCTCGTGGTTTGCTCCTTTGTATTACTGAGTAGCATTCCATTGTATGGACATACCACAATCCATTTCTCCATTCTGTTACTCTGGCTGCTCCTAGTTTGGAAGCCTGCTCCCTTCCTGCCTGTCATTTCTCTGTGTGCGGTACCTTCTACCTCTCTAAGAGAATGGTCCAGGGAGTCATCTTAGTAAGGATTGGAACAATACTGAACATGTTGTTAAGCCTCTCTGACTTTCAGTTTGCTCCTCTGGAGACAATGGTGATAAAATGTGCATCACTGTGAAAGTTTTGAGATACACGAAAATCAAGAAACTTAAAATCTGTGCAGGTAGGAAAACACCAATAAGCCCAACCAGCTGAAACTTGCACAGGTGAATCAGAAAGGACACTATTGACTGCATTTCTTGGAAGTAAAATAATAGACCATAACACAATCTGCCTCAAAACTTTTGTAGTGACCTGCATACATATGTATTACGTTAGAGTGGGAAAGAGCTATAAGACCAGGACCTGAAATATAATCAGTGCTTAATAACAATAGCTTTATTTTTTATAATTACTGTATTCATTTCCAAGGGTTACCATGACAAATAGCACAAAATTGATGATTTAAAATGATAGAAATGTATTCTCTCACAGTTCTGAAGGCTGTTAAGTCCAAAATCAAGGCATAGACAGTTATATTCTCTTTTTAGGCATGAAAGAAAAATGCGTTTCATGCCTATCTCTGAGCTTCTGGAGTAGTAGGCACACTCTGGAGTTCCTTGGCTTCTGGATACTTTCAAACTCTGCCTCCAACTTCATTAGGCAATCTTCTGTCTCTGTGTCTCTTTCTTTTTTTTCATGAGGACACCAATCATATTGGAATAAGGATCTATCCTCCTTTACTATGACCTCATCTTAAATAATTACAACCACACTTATCCTATTTCCAAATAAGGGTCACATTCTGAGGTCCCAGGGAGGGCGTGAATTTGAGGGGTATACTAGCCAGCCCAGTACAACTATCTTCCTAAATAAATTGTTAAATCATTTATATAAAGGACTGTTTCTATGCCATATTGTTCTGCATCGCTTATACATACTTGGAAGTTAATAAATGTTTTGTTTTGTTTACTGATGAAGTCTTACTCTATTTCCCTGGGTAGAGTGACGTGGTATGATAGCTCACAGCAACCTCAAGTTCTTGAGCTCAAGTGATCCTCTTGCCTCAGCCTCTCAAGTAGCTGGGACTCCAGGTGCCCACCACAATGCCTGGCTAGTACTAAATGTTTGACAAAACAGAAATTGAGAATGGTAATCAATTTAAGCTGTGTTTTGATAAAGCATAGAATTTTAGCCTCGGTTGCAATAAGTTTCATAGTATCCTTTTAGAAGCTTTAAAGTCAAGAAATGAATATGCTTCCACAGCAAGTTGGCATTTTCATGTAGCTAATCAGAGATCCATGTTATTCCACCTAGAGGACTTGATAAAAAATAAAGTTAAAAAAAGATCGAAAATGATTTTCAGATTTTATTTCAGTTGTAGTAAGACATTTCTTTAACACTCAGATTTAAAAAATAGTGCCACAGCTTTCTCCTAGACCTGGCAAACTCCCCCTGAGAGGCAGAGACTGCTGAAATACACAGTTTGCTGCAGATTCACTCACTTCTCACTTCCATTGCTAAGAAGGGGGGAAAAAATCAAAGAAGGGGGAAAAAATCTTTACCCACACAAGGATGGATTTTATCTTTTATTCTATTCTACTTTATACCATCTCTGTATGCATACTTTGCCCTTATGACCAATTTCTATAAGACAAGTGTACGTCAAGCATCAGAGTCACAGTTAGATATAAATTAGACAAACTTACAGTCTTATTATCTATGATAAAGCAATGGGTAGGAAACGTTATGAAGAAACCATGCCTAGTTTCTTCTTAAAGGTCTTCAATTACTTTTTAAAGTAAAAAGATGCAAATCCTCCCCAGTGGTATAATTTTACAAAGATGCTGAAATAGTAAGATTTTAGATGCAAAAAAAAAAAAACTCAACAGCAACTGTTTTTCTCATTGGCAGTCTTCTATGTCTTCCATGTAGTTCTGCAAGTAACCTGGTTGTAAGAATATACATTTTTCTTAAAGGAATCAATAAAATGCTTTCATCTTTGAATGTAAAAAAAAAAAACTAAAAACTAAATGCAACTTTTATTTTTTCTGGATTCACTATAGCTCTAAAGTAGTTTCTCTTCACACTCCCCTAAAATAATTGCTTATGACTTGGTGTCCATAGCTCAGTGAGTAGGGCACTGGCCACCACCAAAGCTGGTGAATTTAAGCCCAGCTGGGGCCTGCTAAACAACAATGACAACTGCAACCAAAAATGGCCAGGCATTGTAGTGGGTGCCTGGAGTCCCAGCTAATCAGGAGGCTTAGGCAAGAGAATCGCTTAAGCCAAAGAGTTTGAGGTTACTGTGAGCTGTGACACCATAACATTCTACTGAAGGTGACATAGTAAGACTCTGTCTCAAAAAAAGAAAAACATTGCTTAAAAATTAGCCTAACTATTCAAACCAATTCTCACACCCCATAACAGACAACAATAAAGCCAACTGTACAGATAAGCAAAACCACCAGCTGCTGGCGTAGTGAGGTATGAAACTGAGACAAGGACCTGCTCTTCTGCTTTCACTAAATTTCCTCCATTATAATCCAGTTTGACTTAAGTTCCAAAGACTTGGATTAAAATGCCAACTCTGCTGAGAAAGATAAAATAAGTCACATGTCTAGGTAAATTTATAATATTAGATGATTATGCCTTGGTAGGGACTTGAGACCCCGTGCAGGGGCATTTTTACAAACACCCTGCATTTGCAATACTCCTTATGGTTCGCACGGCACATCCTTCTCTTTCTCAATATATCTTCTCAGGAATCCAATACAAATTCTTTTATTGAGATAAAATTAAGAAATTTAAAGTGTATCAATCAGTGACAGTACATTTAAAAGGTGGTAAAGACCACTGTGGCTCACACCTGTAATCCTAGCACTCTGAGGGGCTGATGCAAGAGAATCACTTGAGTTCAGGAGTTTGAGACCAGCCTGAGCAAGAGGAGACACCATCTAAAAATAGAAAAAAATTATCTAGGTGTGCTGGTGCATGCCTGTAGCACCTACTTAGGAGTCTGAGGAAGGAGAATCACTTGAACCCAGGAGTGTGAGATTTCTCTGATCTAGGTTGAGGCCATAGCACTCTAGTCTGGGCAGTAGAGTGAGACTCTTTTTACAAAAAAAAATCAACATTTACACACCCAACCTCAACACTCCTCGATACATTAAACAAACCCTAAAGGATCTGAACAATATGATATGTTTCTGAACCAAAATAGTTGGAGATTTCAGTGCCCCTTTGACGGTACTGGACAAATCCTCCAAGCAGAAAATAAACAAAGAAATAATGGACTTAAATATAATCCTAGAACAAATAGAATCAACAGATGTACAGAATATTCCATCCTAACAAAACTGAATACATATTCATCTCATCAGCCCACAGATCATTCTCTAAGATTGATCATATCTTAGGACACAAGTCTAACCTTAACAAATTCAAAAGACTAGAAATTATTCCTTGTACCTTCTTGGACCATCATGGAATAAAGACAGAACTGAACAGCAACAGAAATCTTCCTACCCAAATAAAGTCATGGAAACTAAATAGCCTTATGCTGAATGACAGCTGGTCAAAGATGAGATTAAGAGGGAAATCATTAGATTTCTTGAACAAAATAATAAAGAAGCCACAAGCTATCTAAACCTGTGGGATATGGCAAAGGCAGTCCTAAGAGACAAATTTGTAGCCTTAGAAGCCTTCATCAAAATATAGAAAGAGAGCAGGTCAGCAACCTAATGGGTCATCTCAAGCAACTGCAAAAGGAAGAAAAACCGAACCCCAAGCCCAGCAGAAGAAAACAAATAACCAAACTCAGAACAGAATTAAATGAAACTGAAAACAAAAGAATCGTTCAGGGCTCAGCGTCTGTGGCTCAAGCGGCTAAGGCGCCAACCACATACACCTAAGGTGGCGGGTTCATATCCCCAGCCCTGGCCCGCCAAACAACAACGATGGCTGCAACCAAAAAATGGCTGGGCATTGTGGCGGGCGCCTGTAGTCCCAGCTACTTGGGAGGCTGAGGCAGGAGACTCGCTTGAGCCCAGCAGTTGGAGGTTGCTGTGAGCGTGATGCCATGCCCAGGGGGATAGCTTGAGCCTCTGTCTAAAAAAAAAAAAAAAAAAAAAAAAAATAATCGTTCAGAAGATTAGCAAAACAAAAAGTTGGTTCTTTAAAAAAATTAATAAAATGGATAAACCCTTGGCCAGACTAACCAGAAACAGAAAAGTAAGATCTCTAATAATTTCAGTCAGAAATGAAAAAGGGTAACTAACAACAGGTACCACAGACATACCAGAGATTTCAATGATTACTACAAAAAAACTCTATGACCAGAAATAAGAAAATGTACAGGAAATGGACCAATACCTAGAATCATGCCAGCTTCCTAAACTCAACCAGAAAGAATTAGAAATTTTGGACATACCTATATCAAACACTGAAATTGTATGAACAACACAAAATCTTTCAAAAAACAAAAGCCCTGGACCAGATGGTTTCATACCAGATTTCTACCAAACCTTCAAAGAGGAGCTAGTACTATTTATAACCTATTCCAAAATATAGACAAGGAAGGAATCCTCCCCAACACATTCTACAAAGCAAATTATCACCCTGATTCCAAAACCAGGAAACAACCCAACAACAAAAAAGAGACTATAGCTTCATTTCATTAATCAATATTGATGCAAAAAATTCTGTAAGATCCTAGTAAACATAATGCAGCAACACATTAAAAAATTATACATCATGATCAAGTAGAATTTATTCTAGGGATGCAAGGTTGGTTCAACATACTTAAATCCATAAATGTAATCCATAAATTAACCACATAAATAAAATAAAAATCAAAGACTATAAGATTCTCTCAATCAATGAAGAAAAGGCTTTTGACAATATCTAGCATCTTTTTTTGATACAAACACTTAATAGGCTTTGGTGGGACATTTAAACTGATGGAGGTCATAAATGAAAGCATTCCCACTCAGAACTGGAACTAGACAAGGATGCTCACTACAGCCACTGCTATTCAACATAGTGCTGGAAGTCGTAGCCAGTGCAATCAGGCAGGAGAAAGAGATGAAGGGTATTTAAATGGGGGCAAAGGAGGTCAAACTCCCTCTTTGCAGGTGACATAATCTTAAACCTGGAGAGCTCCATGGACTCAACTACAAAGCTTTTAGAGATGATCAAAGGATACAAAATCCTTTTGTCTTAGGATACAAAATCAATATCTACAAATCAGTAGCCTTTATATTTGCCAATAACTGTCAAGCTGTGAATAAAAGCAAAGACTCTATATCTTTTACACAGCTCCAAAGAAGATGCAATACCTGGGAATATACCTGACAAAGAACATGAAAGATATCTATAAAAATACCTATGAAACCCTAAGAAAAGACAAAGCAGAAGATATAAACAAATGGAAGAATATATGATTCCTATGGCTGAGAATAATCAACATTGTTAAAATGTCCATACTACCCAAAGCAATCTATAGATTTAATGCAATCCCCATCAAAACATCAACCTCATACTTTGAAGAACTGGAAAAAGTAGTACTTCATTTCATATGGAACCAGAAAAAACCCTGAACAGCCAATACAATTTTTAGAAATAAAAAAAAAAATCAGGAGGCATCATATTATCAGACTTAAGGTTATCCTACAAAGTCTATAGTGATCAAAACAGCATGGCACTGGCACAAAAATAGAGATATAGATCTATGGAATAGAATAGAAAATCTAGAGATGAACCCAGTCACATATCACTGTTTTATCTTTGATAAACCAAACAAAAGCATGCACTGGGGAAAAACATCCCTATTTAATAAATGGTGCTGGAAGAACTGGTTAGCCACAGGTAGAAGACTGAAACTAGACCCACACTTCTCATCCTTGACAAAAATTGACTCTCGCTGGATAAAGGATTTAAACACAAGACATAAAACAATAAAAATTCTACAGAAGAGTATGGGGGAAAATGCTTGACAATATTGACCTAGAGAAAGATTTTATGAAGAAGACCCCCTGAAAAATTGCAGCAATACAAAAAATAATGGGAACTGATCAAGCTAAAAAGCTTCTGCACAATTAAGAGTACCACAACTAAAGCAAATGGCCTTTGGGATGGGAGAAGATTTTTGCATGTTATGAATCTGACAAAGGGCTGAAACTAGAATCTACAGAGAACTCAAATTAATAAGAAAAGAGCAAACAACCCCATTTCTTTGTGGGCAGACTTGAACAGAAACTTCTCTGAAGAAGACAGACAAGTGGCCAACAAACACATGAAAAAATTGCTCATCATCTCTCATCATCAGAGAAATGTAAGTCAAAACCATTCTGAGATATTACCTAACTCTAGTGAGATTAGCCCACATCACAAAGTCCCAGAGTGGCAAATGCTGATATGAATGTGGAGAGAAGGGAACATTTCTATGCGGCCAGTGGAATTGCAAACTAATACAACCTTTATAGAAAGAAGTATGGAGAATTTTAAAGAACTACAAGTTAACCTTTCATTTGATCCTGAAATTCCATTACTAGGTATCTACCCAGAAGAACAAAAAGCATTATACCACAAAGACATTTGCACCAGAATGTTTATTGCAGCTCAATTCATAATTGCCAAGTTGTGGAAACAACCTAAATTTCCATCAACCCACGAATGGATTAACAAACTGTGGAGTACTATTCAGCCATAAGAAAAGATGGAGACTTTATGTCTTTTATGTTTACCTAAATGGAATTGAAACATATTCTTCTTAGTAAAGCATCTCAAGAATGGAAAAAACATAACCAATGTATTCAATACTGACATGAAACCAATATATAGACAAGTACAAGCCCACATGAATGATGAGACACAAATATAGTGTAGCAAGGAGGAGAAGGGAAGAAGGAAGAGGAGAGGGATAAGAGGGAGGGTGACTGGCAGGAGGAGGGAGGGCAACTGGAGGGATCTCACCTAATTTGAACAATGTGAGGGTGGTTCAGCACACCCCCTGGGGGAAGGGTTCAACCACAACTGGAAGCTTATCTTAGAATTGAAAACAATGTAACCTAAAATTTGTACACTCACATTAATTTAAAAATTTTAAAAAAGTTAACACAATCTGAAAACAAAAGTGGTGAAATTACCATCTCTATCTAGTTCCAAAACATTTTATTATTCCAAAACAAAATTCCATACTCATTAAGCAGGTACTCCTCATTTGCTCCTTCCCTGAGCCCGAGGCAACCATCAGTCTGCTTTTTGTCTCTACAGATTTACCTTTTTCTATTGTGCCATGTCTATAGCTATTACATTATAAATAACACAAAACACCAAGGAAACATTCTTTCAATATTCAGAAATTATTATCTAATTCAACAATCACTCATATCTTGGCAAATGGAATGAGTGGAATTACAAGACATCACATTATATTCAGTTTAATGAATTTGCATGCATGTGAGAAATAGGGTAATAGTAGGCCAAATATCATATTTATATGGCAATAAATTTATTGCAAAAAGAGCTAGAGGATTGGTGTAATTCTATTTGTCAAATCATGGTTGAATTATAACATTTTGCTGTGGATACAAGAATTAGACAAAAATCAATAAGAAAAGTTCTGGCAGAACCAAATTGGCTATTTTGAATTTATAGTAAAGAGTTAGTTTCATCATTATTTTAAAATTGTGGCTACAAATTATTTACAATAACAAAGAATAATACATTTCTACATTTAGTATGCACACTTTCAGCCAGCCAGTTATTAGACATTCACCAAGCTCAATGAATTGAGGTCTTTGAAAAGAAAATAATAATATGTTGTATTATTGATTGTATAGGATTGGTGTGAGTTTCTCCCAGTGCAATCCTTGGCAAAGAGTAAGCACAGTAAGGGTTAGCTATTATAATTTACAGATGGCAAAAATGAAGTTCATTGGAGTTAAGTCACAGCCTAAGGTTGTTTAGTTTGTACACTTATACACTATATACTGTAAGTTTCTTGAAAGCATAGACTTCATCTCCTTCAACTTGGGCACATTCTCAGCACCTTGAGAAAAAATTTACATATTTGATATTCCATTGTACTGCAGAAAATTATTTTGAAGATCCTATTCTAGAGGAAAAGCGTTATATTGGTTGTTGGGAAGACTGGGCTCAGGTGTCACAATTGCCACTAACTAATTCAAGAGAGAACTTTGGAAATGATTTATTAAACACCTTGAACATTTCACAATTGTGTTCAATTTTGATTACTCTGTGAAATTTGTTTTCAGAGTGTTCATACAGTGATAGAAACATCAGTCAAACTGAGTATTAAGCTCGGGAGGTCAGGTGATGCTTTGGATTATGGACTATAACTTGTTGAAAGTCAAGATTAACAGTTACAGAGTTAAGTTGATGCCAGTGAAAACTTAAGCATTAGAACATGCAAGAACTTTACAATGTGACTGTGTAAAGAGAGAGTAGTCAGTATAGAAATGGTTCTACTTAAATAATAAAGCATTACAAGAGTATTTCAGTATCACAATAAAAAAAATCACTTCTTGGTCTTTTGACTAAGGGTTAAGTGTTGCAATAAAGTTGGATGATTTTATGTTAATATGAGGCTATATTGCATTATAATTATTATAATTATGATACATACATAGACTATTATATACATAAAAATATTATTTATTATAAATGCTATAATTTTAATATATTTGATTCGATATAATTATGTATAGTATATAATAAATATTATAATAACATTATAAATTACATTAATATAATAATGTAAATTATATTAATAAAATTATAATTTGATTGATTCATTTACTACTTAATCACAACAAAACTTCCGTCATAAATACCAGCATTGAAAACTTCTGTGACCACACAAATGTGAGAAGCACTATGCTAGTCAGTGCTTTTCTAGAATTTTTGTATATTTTCCCATCGAGCTCCCCTTCTGTGGGTATGTTTTCTTCATCCTAATATCTCCCAACCACAGCTTCCTCCAGGTGATGAACACCACCCCAAAAACACCAAAACCTGATCAGCTGCTTCTGCCACCACCTCTGTCAGGTTGAACAATATGAAACTGCTAATCTTTGACTCTTATAACGTTCATAGAGTTCAACCTAAAACTTTTATTTATTCTCAAGAAAACTTCAGGAGAGAATGGGTTTTGGTATCTCACTTCTTTTCATATGTAATATTCCATTCCATTTGTAACTTGAAAAAGCAAATTCCCAGTGTGTGCTTCAAAGATGTATTTTCTAACCAAAGAGAATTCTTTTCTCATATTCAAGTAATAACTAGCTAGAATCTCTCTTTTTTTTTTTTTTTTTTTTGAGACAGAGCCTCAAGCCGTCCCCCTGGGTAGAGTGCCGTGGCATTACAGCTCACAGCAACCTCCAACTCCTGGGCTCAAGCGAGTCTCCTGCCTCCGCCTCCCAAGTAGCTGGGACCACA
>CAUYTI010077358.1:0-15261 GCA_963575145.1 Galago senegalensis | reverse complement strand
CAAGCTGTCCCCCTGGGTAGAGTGCCGTGGCATTACAGCTCACAGCAACCTCCAACTCCTGGGCTCTAGCGAGTCTCCTGCCTCCGCCTCCCAAGTAGCTGGGACCACAGGCGCCCGCCACAACGCCCGGCTATTTTTTTGTTGCAGCCGTCATTGTTGTTTGGCGGGCCTGGGCTGGGGATTTGAACCCGCCACCTTAGGTGTACGTGGCTGGCGCCTTAGCCGGTTGAGCTATAGGCGCCAAGCCCTCTTTTATATGATTTTCTGCAGAGGTTTTTGGCTGTCTCCTTGGGAGAGCAGGGACCACGTCTCTCTCCTAGCGCTCATCACACAATAAATCCTAATTTTTTTTTTTTTTTTTGAGACAGAGTCTCAAGCTGTTCCCCTGGGTAGACTGCCCTGGCGTCATAGTTCACAGCAACTTCTAACTCTTGGGTTCAAGCGATTCTCTTACCTCAGCCTCCCAAGTAGCTGGAACTACAGGCGCAGGCCACAATGCCTGGCTATTTTTAGAGACAGGGTGTGGCTGTAGCTTAGGCTGGTCTCCAACTCTTGAGCTCAGGCAATCCATCAGCCTCAGCCTACCAGAGTGCTAGGATTACATGCATGAGCCACCTTGCCTGGCTTTAATAAATCCTAATAATTGAGCAAATGACTGAGGGCAAAGGCCAGAGGGAAGGGAGTCCAGCCTGTGCCAAGGCTAGGGCTCAGCCTGTGTCCAGGGTCAAGGAATAGAATTTATTCTTGGCCCTTGGGTCTTTTCTGTCACTTGCCCTTCCCAGCATGGAGTCCCCTCCCAGGATCCTTTCCTACCCTGGTAAGTTATTTTTGGGGTTTTCTGAAGATGTACTTTGTGCCTTGAGGCAAAGGATGAAAGTAGCTAGAATAATATAGCGGGTAGCAGGGTGGATCTGGGAGATGGGGAGTTGCCTCCATGGGGTGTGTCTCACTGTGGGTGTATGGAGCCTTCCCCAGGGAGCCCAAAGGGTATAAAGAGGAACTGGTTTAGGTGGAGCCCCAATCCTCATCCTTCTTTGGCTTTTCTTTCCTCTCAGGGCAGGAGAAAGAGGCGTGGACAGGCTGCTGGGCCAGCTGGTGCCATAATGGCAGGTGAGGAGAGGGGTGGGCCATGTGAATAGGAAATGGCAGTGAGTGTAGGGTGTGCCTCCCTGGTCTTTAGAGGTTGGGTTCTTTCTGTCCCAATGTTCAGATTCTCCTCTCCCCAGGCCTGTGGTCTGAGAAGCTCAGCATGACCCTGTCTAGCGAACTTCTTGACATCCTCTAGTAGGGATGGCTGGTGAGAATAGCATAGCAAAGTGGCCAGTGGCCATAGGGGCTGAGGAGGTAGTCCAGCCAGAATAAAAACGGGCATATTGGGGACGGCGCCTATGGCTCAAAGGAGTAGGGCACTGGCCCCATATACTGGAGGTGGCAGGTTCAAACTGGGCCTGGCCAAAAAGAAACTGCAAAAAGGAAAAAAAAATGGGCATATTGGATTCACGGGGAGAAAAACATTTGAGGTGATGCCGTGCCATGTGCCTCACCCACAGAGAAAGTGAACAACTTCCCACCATTGCCCAAATTCATCCCACTGAAGCCATGTTTCTACCAAGACTTCGAAGCAGACATCCCTCCCCAGCATCGCAGCATGACCAAGCGCCTCTACTACCTCTGGATGTGTGAGTGCTGTGGGGACGGGGGTGAAACAGGGTAGGTGGAGGCAGGAGGAAGACTGGTGGGGGTGCTGGGCAGTGGATTGGGTGCTGCGCAGTGGAGTGGGTGCCGCAGGCCCAGATGTCCTTCTGCTCCTCCCTTTACGTCCATGTGAGCCAGTGAATCTTTCCCCACTAGGCTCCCAGCAAGCTTTTTCTTTTTTTTTTCTTTCCAGCAAGCTCTTTCTATGGGCCAAGTCCCCAGCTAAGCCTCAGTTTCCCTAGACTCCAACCCTTAATCTAGGCCTCTCTTCCCTTCCCTCCCCTCTCCGTTTCCCATTCACAGAGCATCTGTTGGGGACCCTTTGTGCAGTGTGATTCCTCTGTTCTCACCCCCCTTTTCCCACTGGAAAGGAAACCAGTGGGAAACCAAGGAACCTCTGGCAACTGTCAGAACCTCAGGATTCTTGATTTGGAAAGGAGTCCTTCCCTCAAAAAACCTCTTTTTCTTTTTTGCTTTCTCTGGAAGATTGCTCATAAGAGAAGAACATTCATCTGGGAGTTGGGTGGTATGGGATGAGTTTGTTTGGTTCATGATGCCTCGTTCCCAGGAAATAGTGTTGTCTCATGACAGCTGTGGTTCCCTGTGGCTCTGCATCACAGGGCCTGCACTTCTTTTTTTTTTTGAGACAGAGTCTCATTTGGTCACCCTTGGTTGAGTGCCGTGGCATCTTACCTCATAGCAACCTCAAACTCATGGGTTCAAACCATCCTCTTGCCTCAGCCTCCCAAGTAGCTGGGACTACAGGTGCCTGCCTCAAGCCTGGCTTTTTTTTTTTTTTTAAAGAGACAGAGTCTCATTTTATTGCCCTCGGTAGAGTGCTGTGGCGTCACACATCTCACAGCAGCCTCCAACTCCTGGGCTTAGGCGATTGTCTTGCCTCAGCCTCCCAAGTAGCTGGGACTACAGGTGCCCACCACAATGCCCAGCTATTTTTTGTTGCAATTTGACGGGGCTGGGTTTGAGCCCACCACCCTCGGTATACGGGGCCGGTGCCATACTCCCTGAGCCACAGGCACCACCCTGGCTTTTTTTTTTTTTTTTTTTGAGACAGAGTTTCACTTTGTCGTCTTCAGTACAGTGCTGTGACATCGCAGTTCACAGCAACCTCAAACTCTTGGGCTCAAGCGATTCTCTTGCCTCAGCCTACAGAGTGTCTGGGACTACAGGCACCCATGACAACACCTGGCTATTTTTAGAGATGAGAGTCTTGCTTTGACTCAGACTGGTCTCGAACCTGTGAGCGCAGGCAATCCACTTGCCTCGTCCTCCCAGAGTGCTAGGATTACAGGCGTGCCACCGTGCCCAGCCTGGGCCTGCACTTCTCAGATGCTAGTGTTCTAATGTTGTAAGGTTTTGAGGTCAAGAGTTTAAATGCCCCCTTTTTGGTAGTCTATGGCAGCTTGATGGGAAAGGTGTTCATCTTGGAGGGATGGGATGTGGCCTTGCTGAGGCTAGGCAGAAGGTACCTCTCAGGCATGTGAGGGGAGGACAGGCCAGCTCCCCTGTCCTGGGAAGAAGCCCTGGAACCTGAGACATTGGCAATGTGATCTCAGTTAGGGTCTGCCATGTGTGATGTTGCCTTGAGTCAGGCCTGCACTTAGCTGCTTGTCTGGGCTATGGCTGTGTGTAACAGGAAGGTGGTAAAGCAGGTGTTTCATGGCGTGATAGGAAGAAGATAAGAGCAAACAGACTCAATTTCAAGTTCTGGCTTGGCCTTTGGATGGAGAAGGGATCTCATCATATAGCCTGAGAGAGAGTGATGGGCCAGTAGATAGTAAGGGATAGGGTATAGATAGGTCTGTAGATGTTGGGAAGAAAATGAGAAGGTTACTTCTGATGGCTTCTATTTTTTTCCATTACATATGTTGTAGGAGTGGGGGTGGAAGCTTTGGGGAGTGTGGGCTCAGAATGAGAGCATGTTTATGCACAGAGAGTGAGAACTGTCTCTAAAGAGACCTGGCCCTGAGATTTCTGGGCCGTGCACAGGGCCCTTTGGAGGTTGGCTGCCATGAATTTATAGTCCTTCCAGGCTCCCTTTTATCTTAATAACATCTAGCTTGTGTACAGATGGGAGTTATCCTTACTGAGGATGAGTGCAACCAGAAGACAGAGGGAAGGGACTAACAAATTGAGTGTAACGAGTTATGGAATCTAAGCTGGACAAGGAGAGGAATGAAGACAGACAGAAGCTGATGGCTGGAAAAGTGTGCTGAGTCAGTGGGTGTCCATTCCAGATAGGTAGTGAAATAATTTCAGTATGAGCACTAGAACAGGGGGGCTGGAGATAGGTGGGACTGGGGAGAGAATGTCTGCCAATATAATGACAGGTTAGTGCCTTTTCTATGTAAAGAACAAATAAAATCAGTGAGAACACCAAGGCCTTAAGACATTTGGAGGCAGTGAACAGAGATGGAGGAAATATAGGCATTTCTTTTGTGCACAAAAAGAAATGCCCACCCTTATCATGAGGGGCCCTGAGATGGGTGTACATGCACAAGTGACAGGGTTGCCAGGCCAGGCCAGACTTGGGGAGGACTCTGCCTGACCCTGGGCTCTGGGCGTTCCACTCCTGGGAAGATTTCATCTGGAAGCTGGATTTAAGATCTATAAATATCTCCCTAAGTCCTCACTAGGTGCCCGCCAGGTGCTTTATTCCCAAGAAGTGTGTATGAAACCTCGAGTTGCTTATGGGTTCTACTCAGAAGACAGGATCACAGATGCTGGCTGTTTGAGGCCAAGATTGAACTGGCCTTCTTTTGTTTGTTCAGCAGTCTTCGTGGACTCAGCCTTGTGTTCAAAGAAGGGAGTGCCCTGATATCAAGAGACCTGGGTGTGTGTTAGTGCCAGCACCAGTTTTCTTATCTGTAAAATGAGTCTTTGAAGTCCCTGCCAGCTGTGTCTCAGTGAAACTGTGATTCCTAGATGCAGCTAGATAATGTGGGGACATAGGAAGGGGAGCCTGAGTCCCACTCTTGGGAAACTTCCAGTGTGGTTGATGGCCTGGGATTTGGTATTTGGGACAGCAGCCCAGGTCTATGCAAAGTCAGAGGGATGGGAGATGGTAAGGTTGTAGTATGGAAGGAAGGCTTCTTGGAGCAGATGATGTAGTTGTCTAAGAAATAGATTAAATAAAGACAGATCCCTGACACCCATGCCTGCCCCATTTAAATGAAGGGTAGATGTTCTAAGGGCTTGAAGAGTCTTGCTGTGTTGCTCAGATTGGAGTACAGTGGCTGTACATGGGGGATCATAGTGTACTATGTCTCCAACTCTTTCCTGGCATCAAGCGATCCTCCTGCCCTCAAGCAATCATCCTGCCTCAGTCTTCCAAAGTGCCAGGATTATAGGCATGAGCTACTGTACCCTGCCTGAGGCCATTTTTTTTTCTTTTTTTTTTTTTTTGAGACAGAGTCTCACTATGTCACCTTTGGTAGAGTGCCATGGGGTCACAGCTCAGAGCAACCTCTAACTCTTGGGCTTAAGCGATTCTCTTAAGCTATTCTCTTGCCTCAGCCTCCCAAGTAGCTAGGACTACTGGTGACCGCTACAATACCGGCGACCACTACAATACTGGGTTTGTTATTGTTGTCATTGTTGTTTAGCAGGCCCTGGCCGGGTTCGAACCCACCAGCCCCAGTGCATGTGGCTGGCACCCTAACTACTGAACTATGGGAGCCAAGCTGCTGAGACCATTTTTTTTTTTTTTTTTTTGAGACAGCCTCAAGCTGTCCCCCTGGGTAGAGTTCTATGGCATCACAGCTCACAGCAACCTCCAACTCCTAGGATCAAGCGAGTCTCCTGCTTCTGCCTCCCAAGTAGCAGGGACCATAGGCACCCGTCACAATGCCCAGCTATTTTTTGGTTGTAGCCATCATTGTTTGGTGGGCCTGGGCTGGATTCAAACCCGCCACCTTAGGTGTATGTGGCTGGCGCCTTAGCCACTTGAACCACAGGCGCCGAGCCGAGACCATTTTTATAAGAAAAGCATTCTACCACCCTAAGGCTTTGGGGCCCTAAAAGAGGGCTTGCTGGGCAGAAGCTCTGCTGCTCTTAAGACTCTTTGCTTTCCGGATTTCTCAGATCCTTAGGAGGGGGGTCTGGGTGGGGCTTGGTTAGAGCTCCCAGCTCTCTTTCTTACAGCCTGTACTTCTTCTGTGTGTGTTGTGTATGTCTCTGTGTATGTATTCACCGATATGTATTGTGGGTCTTCTGTATGTGTGTGGATCTGTAAATGTGGCTTGCATTTGTGTATGTATATCTGTGTTTTCATCTCTCTGTGATTGTGGGTCTGTGATGAGTTATGAATGTGTGTGTTCATGTCTGGGTGCCCATGTACCTCTGTGTGGGCTCGGGGGTCTTTCTCTGTGTGTATGTGCTCCTGGGCCTGCAGTGAACAGCGTCACGCTGGCCGTGAACCTGGTGGGCTGTCTCGCGTGGCTGATCGGAGGCGGGGGAGCTACCAACTTTGGCCTCGCCTTTCTCTGGCTCATCCTGTTCACACCCTGCTCCTACGTCTGCTGGTTTCGGCCCATTTACAAGGCCTTCAAGTAAGTGGTTGGCACTCACCCCAGTTCCTAACCATGTCTTTTTGCCCTTTTCCTCTCTCTCTCTTCTACATGCTTACTCACTTTTTTTTTCCCATCCCCCAAACTCACTTTCCTTTGTTCACTGTTGGCTCAGACTACCAGATGGGGCATGGGTTTCCTGGGGGCTCCAGGTCTGAGAATGCTGAGAGTTAGAACCTTCCATTCAGTTCCTTGCCTCCTTATTCTACCCTTGGGTGGGAGCAACATAGAATAGGTCTGTTTTTGTCTTCTCCCATCACCTTTCCCAGGAAGCTGTATGTTGACCACATGTCTTGGTGGAGCTGCCCATTCTTTTTTTTTTTTTTGAGACAGAGCCTCAAGCTGTCTCCCTGGGTAGAGTGCCATGGCATCACGCTCACAGGAACCTCCAACTCCTGGGCTCAAGCGAGTCTCTTGCCTCTGCCTCCCAAGTAGCTGGGACCACAGGCGCCCACCACAACGTCCGGCTATTTTTTGGTTGCAGCCGTCATTGTTGTTTGGCAGGCCGGGCTGGGGATTCAAACCCACCACCTTAGGCGTACGTGGCTGGCGCCTTAGCCGGTTGAGCTATAGGCGCTGAGCCGAGCTGCCCATTCTTGTACTAGTGGGGCTAGCTGACTTGGTGCCAAGAAGATCTATCTATCCATGTGCCAATGAGGTCATCCAACTCTGTGCCAAAGGGACACCCAGCCATGTATCAGTGGGACTAGCTGTCTTGGTGCCAATGGGTGTCCACCTAGTGCCAAATGGGGTTTCAGTCTTTGTGCCAATTATTCATCCATGTACCAACAAGGATATCAGTCTTGGTGCCTGTTGAATATCCATCTCAATGCAAATGGGACCTTAAGCCTCTTTGCCAATTGGGCCACCCAGCTAAGTGTCAGTTAGGTCCTATTTTGGTGCCAATAGGGTGTCTAGTCTAGTGGCAATGGGATTCCATCTCTGAACCCATGGGGCCATCCATCTATGCATCAGTGATACTAATTGTCTTGATGCCAGTGTGGCTGTTCATCCCCTCAACAATGGGACTGTTATTCCTGCCACAATGGAGCCGTCTGTTTGTATGCGAGTAGGCTCATCATGTCCAGTGGGTGGTCCAGTTATGAGGAGATCCCTCCCTATGTGATGTTGCACACACAAGCTTAACATGTGGAACCTTGCAAAGATCTGTAGATAAATACTGTCCCATTCTGGCCTCTCAATTAAGGCCTTTAAGAGTCTTCTGTCCGTTCTTCATTTACTTAAACTTGGAAGGGCTTGGGGGCTTTGAAGGCAAGGAGACCCTAGCAATCTGCCCTGGTGACGGGAGCCATCTCCTCTGCTTCAGGACTGACAGCTCGTTCAGCTTCATGGCATTCTTCTTCACCTTCATGGCCCAGATGGTCATCAGCATCATCCAGGCCGTGGGCATCCCAGGCTGGGGCGTCTGGTAAGAGGCAGGAGTCTGGCTTATGGCTGGTAGGGGTGGTAACTTGGGTGTGTCTTGTGCTTACCTCCATGTGTTAAGCTTCCTAGGCTGTGGGGCACAGCATGACTGGTCATTGGAAGAGTAAGAGGATTCAGCATAGTGTAGCAGCACAGCTATTGCATTAGAGGGGAAGGAGAACCTGTCAGTTGTTTCTAGGGGATTAAGGGGTATCAAGCATTGTTAGTAAAACCAGGAGATGGAAGCCTTGCATCTGAGGAGCATATCTGAGCCATTTGGGGTCGGTAAGATGGTCCCTCTGAATCCAGTGGTGTGGTTCATCCCTATGGCAATAAGATAGTCCCTTGCTCCAGCGGGGTGGCTCCTGGGCACCCCTCTTCCTGCCCACAGCCCCACAGCTGGCCTCTTCCTACAGCGGCTGGATCGCCACCATCTCCTTCTTCAGTACGAACATTGGCTCAGCAGTGGTGATGCTCATTCCCACCGTCATGTTCACGGTTATGGCTGTCTTTTCCTTCATTGCCCTCAGCATGGTATGTGGTCCCCTCAAGGGTGAGAGGGTGGCTTTGGGAGGTGGCTATGATCCGAAACAACTCCTTCTCCAAGTTATAAGAGGATCCAGAGGTCTTTCTTCCAAGGGTCTCACTCTGGAATTGCCTGCTGGACTTTCCTACACAGACCTGGTGGAGAGGGAAGACTATTTTTTTCACAAATGATCCTATCTAGTTCCTAGATGGGCTGCCTCTTCCCTTCGGTTAACTCTTCTTTGTGCTCCTCTTCCTACAGGTTCATAAATTTTACCGGGGCAGTGGAGGCAGTTTCAGCAAAGCTCAGGAGGAATGGACCACGGGGGCGTGGAAGAACCCGCATGTGCAGCAAGCAGCCCAGAATGCAGCCATGGGGGCGGCCCAGGGAGCCATGAATCAACCTCAGACTCAGTATTCCGCCACCCCCAACTACACGTACTCCAACGAGATGTGAACCAGCCATGCCTATCAGGAGGCACGGCTGGGGCCACTGGGACAGGGGGCTCGAGCCACATCATCTGTTGTGGTGACCAAGCAGGGTTCCCCCTTCCCTTTTCTCCTCCCCGACTTTGTACAAAGAATCAGAGTTATATATGTATATATGTATATGTCTGTCCCCTGCTCCCTACCTGTTGGATTCTGCTCTTGGCACTCCAAGAGCTGTGGGCTGTACATGGAGCTGTCCTGTGCGGTAGTTACTGTCTGTGTCCCCTTGTGAAATAGTGTGCAGTTGAGGTCTCTTGTTGTGGTGCTAGATATATGTTTAGAACTAAACCCGTCCCCCACCTGCCCCTTCTGACCCTGGCCCAGGGACCCTCATGGGGTAGGGGGAGGCATAGCAGAAAGTCTGGCCCCTTCCAGGGTCATGAGCTGATACTGTTTCCATTTTTGGTCTTCCTGGGAAACAATAGTATTTAGCATTCCTGGTGGTGGGTGGAAGAGTGAGGACAGGCAGGGGATCTTCCCATGTTCCTTCTGATCCATGTTCCTCCCCTCCCTTATCCTCTGCCTTCCTCATCTCTTTCCTGCTGTCAGAGTCCCTGTGCTATCTTCCCTTGCCCAGGGTCTTTCTCTTTCCCATGTGGCTTTTGTTTTCCCTAAGGCTGATTATCCCAGCTGTGTCTGCTTCTGAGGCTGAGCCTGGATTCCTCAATCTGATCTAATTCCCAGATCTAGGGAGCTAACAGTGGAGCTGAGCCTTAGTACTAATGTGGGAAGGGAACACAGCTAGAGATGCAGAGCCCGCCTGGGTCCTTGACTCCCAGGGAATGGAAACGCAGGGTTGGTCTTCTTGGCTCTGCGAGGTTGGCCTGCGGAGGCAGGCTCTTCTTCTCTCTCCTGCCTTCTGCTTCTCCCCAGAGACCCCTGGAGCCCTCTGCCTCCTCCCCATACCCCGGCTGCTATGGCTCAATTCCCTTACCTTGACCCCACCATGTGCCAGGTGTCATCTGCCCTTGTAGATGGCAGATTCCATGTTCTTCCCTGAGGTACTGGGTCATGTCAGGCAGTTGTCCTGTGTGCCAGAACAAAGTGCATTTGGGTAATTATTAGTCCTCAGGGGAGGTATGATTGCCCTCAGCCCCTTGGGGCATCTAGGTGTCTCCAAGTGATCAGTCATTTTATTCCTGGGAGCAGCAGCAGCAGCAATATTTCTGTTTGGATATAGTAAAGGGATAGGGCTCAGAGCACTAGGCCTGGAGGGGAGGTCAGAGGAGGAGGGGCCCTGTGGGAGGGAAGCATGCCTCTTCCACTTTACCTGCTGTCGTTCACAGGGCACTTCTGGGCATTTGAACTCAGTGCCCAGGAAGAAGCACAGGCCCAGTCCAAGCTGTAAGCACAATGGCCTAAATAGGATTTCAGCTTAGGTGAGGTAGGAAGGGATGCTCTCTGGATTTATTTATTTTTTTCTCTCCAAATCAAGAAGACTTCCTGACCTTGTCAGAATCTCCTTCCCTTTTCAGGAAAGTTATTTCAGGATCAGGGGCTGTTCTGTTCCAAGCAGTGTGAAAGCATTGCTGGTGGAGGTTCCAGTCCCATCTGAGGCCTGGCAGGGAGTGGGTTCTCACTCAAGGAACAGGACTGCCCATTTCCCACCTTCCCTTCTCCCAACAGAGGCTGTAGAAGGAATAGCTGGGCTATTTAGACAAAAAAAGCCAAATCTCAGTTGGCTACTCTGGGTTGACTCCGGCTTCGAATCCAACACCTGGGCTTCCAGGTACTGAGTTTTGAGCTCTAGGTACTTCGTTCCTTTCCCTGCAAGGGGAGCCAGGGGCCTTTCTTCCTAAGGGTCCCTTAGGCTTGGGTCACAAAGTATAATTGCCTCTCTGCACTCCCATTTTCTCTCTGGAAAGCAGTTGTCACAGTCCTTGGCACTGGAAAAGAGACCTTAGGTCTAGGCCTTTCCTCCCCTTTCTTCTTCCCCACCCCAGACTTCTGGCTTCCTTTCCCTTAGTCTCTCTGGTAGCTCCACAGGCCTATGGTCTAGCCTAGCATCTGCGACCCACTGGGTATCACCTCTAATTGATTTCCTGTGCTAGCTGCCTCTCCTCTTTCCTGGCTCAGACCTATTTGGTCATACCCTGACTCTACCCTCAGGAAAGCCTGTTACATGTATATGGCCCAGTTTGTTCAAACCTTGGGATGCTGCATCTCCAGGCATCTATGCACTTTCCCGGGGAGAGAGCCAGTGTGAGAAGTGGAGACTGGGTACAGATTCATCTCTTCTGAATGGTCTGGCTTGGGGTAGGGTCCAGGAGGGTCCAGGTCAGTTCCGGGGTTTCTCAGGTCTGGTGCCAGCCAGTGACCTGCTTTGGCATTCTCCTGGTGCCCACTGTTCCTCCTCATTTCTGGGAGACGGACCATCCCCCAGCTGGCAGTTGACCTGCCTGAGCCAATGTGTCTGTCTGTGGTAACTGAATGAACCATAATAAAGGGAACATTTGCCCTGTGTGTTCTGTGTCGTGTGTCTTCATGTGAGTCTCCATGGAGCTCACCCTGGGCAAGGGGATGATAGTAGGGGAGCTGGGTGGGTCTGTCGCCTGACATTCCCTGGGGCCTAAATCCATGCAACTAACTCTGTGTGGCTCTTTTTCTAGAGCAGCCTGCAGCAGGCATTGAAATTGCCACCTGGGCCTTAGCAGGAGGAAGGTCCAAGAGATGGCTGTAGAAGGACTAGTTGGATCAGCTCCTAGGAGGGGGGAGGGATGGTTTGGTCCTGCAGCAAGGGCTAGAGGGTAGAGCAGGGAGTCCCCACCCCAGCTCTGACAGTGGAGCAGCTTCAGTGAACACAAAGGCTACCGGGGGCCTGGAATACCAGGGAAGGAAGAAGGGAGGGGAATGTACCCTTGTCCCTTCTTCCACCGCTCTCTCTCTGCCAATGCTGTGCCCTCCAATTGGAATGTTCTAAGATCTAGCTAAACTACTGGCTCACCTCACGATTCACTCAAATGAGACTACTTTGAGAGGGCCTCCTGCCCAGAGTAGTTGCTTAGTGCCCTTTGCTTCCTCATGGTGGACCTTATCCTGTGATTTTCTGTGTCCCAGCTTGTCTCAAAATCAGGGACAAATCTGATTTGACTCTATATCCTATGCATCTGAAACAGAAGAGATAATATTAAGTTTTTGGAGCAAAGAGAAGTATGTGTGTGATGGGCCAGGCCCTCCTGGCAGAATCCCAGAAATACAAGGTTTCTCCGGAATTTGCCCCTCTGGTCCCCCAACCCCGGCTCAGTGGACTACAGCTCCCAGGAGGCAAGACAGATGTACTACAACTCCCAGAAGGCCGCGCGATCACGCAGCCTTTCAGGTGCCTCGTGAGGCTGCGCGCCAGTCAGACTCGACAGGCGGGGCTAGCGAGATACCGCGATATTTGGAGGATTCCCGGGATGCGCCTGTCCTTGGTGAGCCACTGGAGGGGGTGCGGATACTGAATCCTCGCGGCAGGGCGGCTGTGTGGGAGGGGGGGGGGACCTGTTTCTGCGACCGTGGGTCCGCGGCTGTGTTAGCGGGTGCCATCCCTTTTCTGTCTGTGCCCGCGAAGCTCTGCTCGCAGCTCTGTGTGTGCAAGTGTAGGGGGCTGTGCAATCTATGGGACCTCATTTTCCTACCTATGCGGGTCAAGCCACTCGGAGCAGAAGGGACTCCCGAGCCTGAGTAGAGGATTTGCGTCTGTACCCGCTCATGCCGACTTTGTACTGCTCTGAGACTCTTTGTCCAGTGCCATACGATCTAGTTTAAAAGGTGGCCCTGTCAGCTCCTCACACGTACCACTAGCTTAAAAAAAAAGTAATGAATCTGCTTCCAAAAAGGATTAGGGGCTGCTCAAAGTACAAACTATTTCAACAGAAAAAGGAGAACCATAGGATATTGGAATTAACACTAGACCCTCCTAAAAGGGCTGCATGGCATTTACAAATTAGAATGAGGCCACATTTTGTCAGAAAAGATCTTCCTGCTGTCCTTTGCAGTAGTTGGAAGCAGGTGCTAGATAATGGGCAGGAGAGAGTCTCTAGTTGGGCAAGTTGTAGGTATCTTTGAGCAGGGTTGGAATTTCCACATCTCTCCTAGTGTCTGGGAGGTAGCAATACTAAGCCACTACATATATCTCTGGTAGTGTTTGTGTGTGTGTAGTGTAATATGTTGCCCCTCAGTATCCCCATGGGATTGGTTTCAGGACCCCCACATATCAAAATCTACAGATGTCTAAGTCCCTAATGTAAAAATAACAATATTTGCGTATAACCTAAGCACGTCCTTCCATATGCTTTAAATCATCTCTGGATTATTCATGATACCTCAACCAATGTAAATGTGATGTAAATACTTAACATTGTTTTTGTTTGTTTGTTTGTTTTGAGACAGAGCCTCAAGCTGTCCCCCTGGGTAAAAGCGCTGTGGCATCACAGCTCACAGCAACTTCCAACTCCTGGGCTCAAGCGAGTCTCTTACCTCAGCCTCCCAAGTGGCTGGGACCACAGGCACCCGCCACAACGCCCGGCTATTTTTTTGGTTGCAGCCGTCATTGTTGTTTGGCGTGCCCCAGCTGGATTCGAACCCGCCAACTTGGGTGTACATGGCTGGCACCTTAGCCACTTAAGCCACAGGCCCTGAGCCCTTACATTGTTTTTTTTTTTTTTACATTGTTTTTATTTATATTTTTATTAATTTTTTTTTTGAGATAGCGTCTCAAGCTATCGCCCTAAGTAAAGTGCCATGGCATCATAGCTTACAGCAACCTCCAACTCTTGGACTTAAGCAGGCCTCTTGTCTCAGTTTTTTCTAATTTTAGTAGAAATGAGGTCTCACTTTTGCTCAGTCTGGTCTTGAACTTGTGAGCTCAAGCTATCCACCTACTTCAGCCTCCCAGGGTGCTAAGATTACAGGCATGAGCCCATGTTACTTCGCCCAGCCTATTTATGTTTTTATTATTATAATATTTTTATTCAAATAAAGTAGACTGACCATAGTTGATCACTTCCCTACATTGATCACCTCCTTAAGTTGACCTAATTTTCATAGACTGGACATGCACCGCAGGTATGTATCAGTACAGTAGACCTAGTTCCTTATGTTGACCACCTCCGTATGTTGACCAGTTCGTTACAGTCCCTTAGGTGGTCAACTTACAGAAGTTCTATTGTATTTTCTTTCTTTCTTTTATTTGCAGTTTTTGGCCAGGGCTGGGTTTGAACCCATCACCTCTGGCATATGGGGCCGGATCCCTACTCCTTTGAGCCACAGGCACTGCCCAGTTCTATTGTATTTTCAATTTATGGATGTTGCCTTCCTAGATAAGGAAGGCTGAGTATGCATCTTCCTTACATGTGGCCCTGGGAGGGTGCCTTATTGGGATTCCAGGAGCAGTGGTGTCAAGCATGCCTGCCTCTAGTCTGAGTGAAGAGTAGTTTGTTAGGATCCCAAGGCCTTGAACTCTCCTTGAAGGGTTCCTAGCTTCTCCTAGGATCAGGGGAAAAGGGTCCCTGTGTTAAGGGACTCCTTTTAATTTGTCTTGGGTTTTGGTGCTGTTGACACTCTGGGGAGTTACAAGTTGTTCATTATTTCTGGGACAAAGAGGAGAGTATGTTGACTAGTAAGAGAGATGGGACTAGAGCCAAAGCCTGGGCCAGCAGTGAGGGGCTTTGATGTTAGGCCAAAGGATTCAGGCTCTAAATGGATCCTGGATCCCTACCCACCCCCTCACCTACTTCCTTTGTTTGCTTCTGCTTTGTCCTAGGCCCCAATCCCTCATCTTTTCTGTGTTAGGCTGAGCTTATACCCTGCTGGACATTGCTTTCCTTGTCTCCCCCCCCCCCTTTTTTTGGTAGAGTGCTGTGGCATCAGTGCTCACAGCAACCTCAAACTCTTGGGCTCAAGTGATTCTCTTGCCTCAGCCTCCCTAGTGACTGGTACTACAGGCACCCACCACAACGCCTGGCTATTTTTTGTTGTTTAGCAGACCCAGGCTGGGTTCAAACTCACCAGCCCTGGAGCATGTGGCTGGCGCCCTAACCACTGAGCTATGGGTGGTCTGCCAAACAATGATTTTATATTTGAGCACTTCTGTATGTTTCAAAATATCTACAGGGTACATGTATCAGTTTTATAATTGGGGGAATAGACCCTTCTTTTTATAAAAAGACAATTAGTAGAAACATTGAAATATATATATTAGGCCAAGTTTATTATAATACCACCTATATGAATGTGCTACAACATATTAACAAAAACAAAAAAAACAAAAAAACACAGTCTGGGTAGCTTTAACAGCAGAAATTTATTTCTCAAAGTTCAGGAGGCTGAAAGTCCAAGATCAAGGTGTTGACAGATTTGGTTTCTTCAGAGATCTTGCCCTTGACTTGCAGATGGTGCCTTGTCATTGTGTGCCACATGGTCTCTCCTCCTGGTTCTTGTATCCCTGCTTCCTCCTCTCTGGGTCCTATTAGATTAGGACACCACTCTGTGACCTCATTTGCCTCTTTAAAGGCTCTACTTCCAAATACAGTGATGTACTATATACAGGATGGTGGCC